>RJWJ010005251.1:0-69938 GCA_004363605.1 Indri indri | reverse complement strand
TGGAGGGAGTGTGGCCCTGCTGACACCTTAATTTCAGACTTCTGACCTCCAGAACTGTGAAAGAATACATTTCTGTTACTTTAAGCCACCAGACTTGTGGTCATTTGTTGCAGCAGCCATAGGAACCTAAATACATGAGGAAAGAAGGAAAGCAAGGAAGAATTACAAGTACTTGAAAATATCTTAATCTTCTACATAATTATAAAATGAGTCATTAGTAAGTGATCACAGTGATTCCTTCTAGCCCAAAACACTCATGAGTCTATAATGCGCTAAATCGTCATCCAATGTGTTTTTAGGATAAGGAAAAACAGACGAGATGGTCCTCTGATGTCCTCCCTTAGCTTGGGCCAGGCCACATCAAGGCTCCCTTGCTGCACAGCCTCAATACACCCGCTCTGCAAACCTTTTCTCCAGGAATAGAAATGAGAAAATTTCCTTTGAATTGTTCTGTGAAGTATATGTGCAAGGTTGCTCTGCCAAGAATTTCAGAGAAGACTGATTCAAAATAGCTAATATAACTTTTTAATATATAGAGTAAAGAAAATAGATTTTATTTTAGTCTTAATACAGCAGAGATTGAAGAAAAGGGAAAATGCCGGTAGGTATGATTCAGGTATTAAATATATGTAAAAATGAACTTAATAAGCAAATTGGCCTCCAGCCCTAACATTAGGTTTCGGTTCTGCAAGTGGAATAACTACGTAAAAAACTCTTTTTTCCTCACTAACATCTTTGGTTCTTAACTTCATTAATCAAGAAGGAAAGCTGGCAGTAAAAATTATTCTAGTGGCTCCTAGGCAGAGTTGTACAGTGAACAGGTTTAGAATTTGCATCTCAGAAATTCAAATATAAAAACATACAGATGTTCTGGTACTTTTTGAACATTGATACCCAGCTGTGAGTGGCATGAATTCTCCTGCTTGTACATGATTTCACTGACTACACACTTTTGCTATCTACAGTCACTCCCTGGTGAGCTTATCCAGTGTCATCGCTTTAAATACCATCCTACTGTCGACAACCCCCAAATTTATGTCTCCAGCTCAGGCTTCTCCCCTGAACACCAGACTCAGACATCTGATTACCTCTGGACATCTCCACGCACATATTGAATAAACATCTCAAACTTAACATGTCCCAAACTCCTCATCTGCTCCACGAGCCTCCTGCCACAGCTCATGTCTCCATTTTCCTGAGTGACATCTCCGTTCTTGTTACTGTTTTTCCTCTTATTTCCCACACCCAGTCCTTCAAGAAATTCAGTTGTCTTTCCTTTCAGCCCACATCCGAATTCTGATCACTTCTCACCACTCCCACCCTAGGCCGATTCCATCATCTCCGACCTGCGTCTTGCAATGGCCTCCTAAATGGTATTTCTGCTTCCACCTTGGGCCTCCTGCAGTCTATATAATTCTCAAATGGCTGCGGGAGAGATCCTTTCAAAACTTAGATCATGCCATTCCTCCATTCCAAGTCCTGCAGTTTCTTTCCTTCTCACTCAGAGTACAAGGCCCCCATCACCCATCTCCCCCACCCGACACCTTGCCTGCTCCGACCCACCCTCCCCTCCACTGACCTTGCTGCTCTCTCTGAGCACAGCAGGAACGACTCCTCCCCAGGCCTTTGCTGTTGCTAGCCCCTCACCCGGAATGTTCTTTCCCCAGACACCCTCCTGGCTAGCTCCTCTCGCCTGCCACCTGCTGCCTGCCGCATGTCTTTGCTCAAATGTCACCTACTCACTGAGGCCTTCTGCTACCACTGTGTTCACCTGAGTCCCCCAGGAAGCAGACACCAGGATGGGGTTAGGCGTGCAAGGATTTTATTAGGGGGACACCTATGTGGGACCATCAGTAGAGATCTGGAAAGGCTCAGACAATCTTTTCAGTCTGGCCCTGACGAAGGAAAGAGGGAAGAGAGTTGGGTGGAAGTGCCCTAGACCACCATGAGGTTCCAGCACATCAGCCCTCTGTCCTTCCCTCCGGATACCCGGCTTTAAGTCACCTCAGCACCCGCAGGCAGACTGTTGTCCCCTACCAGGCAGGGTCTTTCCCCAGTTTTCACTGGACAAAGTGCCACTTATTATTTTGTTCTCAACTTAATGTCATTTCTATAGAGAGGGCTTCCCTTGCCCCTCAGTCTAAAGTATTAACAGTGTCCTCTGTGTGACCCTCCTGTTTACCCGTGTCCTTTTTTCCTTGGAAGCCCTTATCACAAGTGTTGATATTGCTTATTTCTGTGCTTTGTAAATTGTTGTCTCTCCCTTTGGGCTGTAAGCTCCATGAAAGCAGGACTACGGCCCCCTCTTCACCATTGTGTCCCCAGGGGCTAGCACCTCCCAGGACAGTTCTTGTCACATAATGGACACGTAGTAAATAAATGCTTAATAAATGTTTAGCAAACATTAGCTACAATAAGGAGCTTTCTTGAAAAGCATACATATTAAAAAGTTTTAGAAAGCAAAAAATATTGTGAAATACATAGAAGACAGAGTCTGGGGGAGGGGCTCAGGAGCATCTGTAAAGAGGTCCCCATCCCATGTTTCAGGATGCCCTGGCCTTCCCATAGTGGACCTCCACTGGCTGAGCATTCAGACATCTCTGTGGCTCTAGCAATTAGGTATTCAGCTGGCCCTCAGTTATGCCTGCCCTGCCTTGCAGGAGATAAAAGCTTCTTTATAGCTACCAAATAGTCCCTAAGACTGTCACAGTGCTGATAGCCTCATTTTCTCATTATCCTTCTATAAGATGTAAATTCAACTCAGCAGTAACTGACCAACTCTGATGCCTTCATAGGCACTGCCCTCTGGATATCTTACAAATGCCTACGTAGCTTGCACTGGCCAAGGCATTCCCATTCCCGCCCAGACATGGCCCCAAGTCACCACCAGTGAAATCTGTAGCAATGGAGGTGCTGCCTGTGTCCCACCTACCAACAAGGACAGCATGCTCTCCAGCTGCTGCTGGGTGGTGGGTGAGCCAGGCTCAAATGCCCATCTTACCTCCTGTTTCCTTGGACCACTGATGGTACCACTTTTGGTAATCCAGGTCCTCAAAGAGGCAGAGGCCAAGGTGGGATTAAGTGTGCATGCATTTTATTAGGGGAAATTCTTGTGATGCAAAGCTGACTCAAGTGAAGGAGAAGAGAGAAGAAAGGGTGGGCAGAAGCATCCTAGACTGCTATGCAATCTAAGTCAGGTTCTGCAAAGCCTCAGAGAGTCCTCAAGCCAAAGTCAGCAGACAGAGGAGTCCCATGTGTCCTGGGAGTGGGCTTGCCTTAGTATGCCTGCCACACTCAGGCACTGACTGAGCAGCCCGTGGAAAGCATGGCCTCAGTGCAAACCCAAGGATAGATTTCAGGGTGCAGCAGCCTGAGCCCTTGAGCTCTATGATAGGCAGAATGTCTCTCAACGATATCCACATCCTCATCCTTGGAACCTATAAATGTTACAACACATGGCAAAGGGGATTTTGCAGATGTAATTAAGGTTAGAGACCTTAAGATAAGGAAATTATCCTAGATGAGACACCAATGTACCTGCATGAGCCCTTAAAAGCAGAGAAGTTCCTCTGGCTAAAGGCAGCAGAGATGTGACAGAAGGATCAGTCAGAGAGATTGAAAGCATGAGAAGGCCTTGCTGTGCCATTGCAGGAATGCAGGTGGCCTTCAGGAGATAAGAGAAGCTCCGCGGACAGCCAGCAAGGAAATCAGTCCTACAGCTGCAGGGAACTGAATTCTGCCAATGATGTGAGTGAGCTGGGAAGTGACTTCTCCCCCAGGGCCTCCAGATAAGAGTCCAGACCTGTCAGTGGCTTGATTCCATCCCTGTGAGATCCAGAGCACAGGAACCAGTCAAGCCCACCCAGGCTTCTGACCTACAGGAACCATGACATAATAATTGTGTGTTATTTTGAGCTGCAACGTTCAGAGTAACTTGTTACAGCAGCCATAGAAAACTAATACCATCTCCCTGGGGCTCAAACACCATGAGGCACATTCTCTAGGCCCCCATACCACCCTGTTCAGAGTCACGGCCCTACCCTGTCTCCTTAACTCTTACCCTTGTCTTATTACTCTCCACGTCCCATCACTTTCTAACAGTCTATGTGTAATAACTTAGTGATTTATTTTGTCTGTTGCCTGTATCCCTCCACAAGGGCAAGGATTTTTATTCACTGTGTTCACTGCTGGGCCTCAAACAGTACCTGGAACATAATAAAACACTTTTTAAAATTGAACGAGTAAACGAAGATTAATTCTGCTACATTTCCATTTGGTTTAGATTGTGGCTGTATGCAGTTGTGTGTATAGGATATGGGTCCAGAAGGCTAAGAATAGAAGAGAGTTAAACCATATTAAAAAAGGGTATCAATGCGATTGATCTGCTGTCTTCCTACCTAGGAGTTATGTGGTCACTCATCATCTAAATAGCAACATGTCCTCACAGTGTGATTAGTGCTTTGTTTCCAGGGATACTTAGTTACTTGATTGTCCAGGATATGGCCCTGTCACTCCTTGGCTTTCCTGGAGCTGTCCACTTAGTCCAAGAATGCTGGTAAGCCCGGGCATTTTATTGTTTATAAATCACATTGACAACTATGATGAAGTTATTCACCTGAGGTCCAGGTGGTGTAATTTCTAACTTAGAGCCTGCACTCAGACCACGATTTCCAATATCAAATTCCATGTTCCTCGCATTGTGACATGTGCCCTCTTGGCTTTATTGGTTTTAATAATGATGGAGAAGAAGGGAGATGTGGAAACAGAGAAACTGATTTAAGAGATCTAATTATGGGAGTATGAGAAGACTTTAGAAGAGGGGGGAAAAAATCAGGCCAACATAAATTTAGGAAGAGTATCCAAAAAGTTTTATTTTTGAGCATGCCTAAAAACAGAATGTATGCATTAAATATATGACATAATCACTTTGGATTCACCCATATATTTCATTAACCTGAATATGACCCCGGAAAAATTATAATGGAAACTATGGCTTTAGATGCTCTTTTCTCCATTTGCTGAGTATAAAATAAGGAGAGAGTCACCATAGGCATTGCTGGAGTCAGAACATTTTAAATCATCAGCACCTCAAGCCCTTCAGGACTTTCACCCCACTAGGGAAGAGCATCAAGTATAGGTGACGAGGCTTTCCTCATATCCCATCCTGACTGCTACCCAGTTTTTCTTCTAAAATGTTGGCTTCCATGATTGCTTCTAGTAATGTGGATAGTTAAAAAAAAAATAGTAAGGGGAATTATAAAAATAATACTTGGTCATTTGAGAAAATTTGACAAATAGAGAAAAATGTAAAGTAAGAAAAAGATTTCCCCAAACGTCATTTTTCAGAGACACTGCCTATTAATGTTTTAGTATACCACTCTCCAATTTATTTTTGTGGGTTTTTTGCAGGTTGTAAATGCTCTAAATAAAATTGAGGTATTTTTAATTCTGCTTCCCCATATTCATCCCCAGAGCCAAACACTTTAAAAAATGTGACACACATCCTTCAAGTTGATGGTTTATATTTTCTTATACATATGGATATTGTGTAATATTACTTTCATGTTTTTAAATTTTTGCATAAATGCTAAATACTCTACTAAAAATCTCAATTTGGTTTTTTAATTCAACCTAATGTTTTGATCTATCCATATTGTCAAAAATGAGTGTATCGTTCATGAATTTTAACTGCTGTCTAATATTTCACCATATGAATAGACAGTTTATTTATTCCCTCTGAATAATTGGTTCTTTTCAATTTTTTCTCTTATATTCAAAAACACTATAATGGATATTCTTAAAATATGACTTCCTGGAGCACATTTGCGAGAATTTCTCTGGGCAATATTTTTAGAGGAGAAATTGCTGGATCATAAGGTATGCACAATTTTATTTTCATGTGATTTTACCCAATTACTCTCCCATAATGGTACTAATTTCCATTTCCACCAGTAGTGCATGAGAATTCTTTCCCTCTCACACCTGCCATCACTGGGCATGAACGTACATACATATACATACACACACACACATACACACACATATCTATACATGCCTGTATATTCTGGATATGAATTTTGGTTATGTTTGAAATATCTTCTTTCAAATATCTGATGTTTGCCTTTTAAACTATTACTAATAATAGATTATTGTACATGTTTTACATTGATTATAGTCAAATTTATCAATCTTTTCCTCTAAGAATTATGCTCTTTTGTGTCTTATCTAGAAGTCCTATCTTGATATGCAGTCATTGTGTTGACTATTCACTGTTTTCTATCCCAGTTCCACCATCCACCCTTCTACACTCTACTCTGTGCTCTATAAATCCACCCTCTACAGACTGCCTCCACTGGGCTCCCTTCGTCACCAGCTTCCTGTTGGCTTTGGCCAGCGGGAAGCATCTGAAGGAGAACAACAGACTGGAAGAGAGAAAAATCGAGGTCTTTATATTCCTGATTGTGAAAGTTCAGAAATGATTGCATTCCTCTGTCTAAGGTCACGGCTCCTGTCAAGTGGCCCATTCTTCAACTGGAGGTTTCCACTTTTCTCGTGACCTCTCTCTTCCCCTTCCCCTTCAAGCTTGGGGACTGGAATAATGAGAATTCTTTGCTGTCACTAGCCCCAGGATGCATCATGATCTCACGCAGGTTTCCCTTGATCGTCTCCACACCATGTAAATAGTCCAGTCATGAAACCCTCATTAATAACCACTTTTGAGTGACCTCTTGTTTCCTGCCCAGACCTTGGTCAATATGGTCGTGAATATAGTCTCCTATATATTCTTCTATAATTTTCCACAATTTTTTAGAATTTGTTTATGTATGTGGTATGAGATCAGGAGCTAATTTCATTTTTGCCCATATGGAAAACCATATGCCCAATACTGTTTATTGAACAGGCCAGTCTTCACCTGTTGACTTATCATATGCCAAGATAGCACATAGACTTGTGTCTGTTTCTGAGTTATTCATTCAGTTCCGGAAAGGCAAGACATTTAACCTCCCTGCACAATTAGTAATAGCCTGTATTTCATACTGCTGTTGTGAGAATTAAATGAGTTAATATTTCTCCATTACTTTGATCAGCACAGGGGACATAGTAAGAGCTAAAAACATTTCACTTATTATTGTCATTAATATTTGTAGATCTTTGCATAAATCCTGCATTATTTTAATGACTATAGCTTTATAATTAATGTTGATATCTGTTGGAGAAGTATCTTTTCTTGTCATGTTGTTTGTTGCTGTTTTACTGTGGCTTGTCAGAGACTCCATATGGCATTTTCATCTTCCATCAGATCCTTCTAGCATGGGATTTTCCATGTCCCTAGGGCTCAACTGGTAAGCAAGGTGTGATTTCAGGTGAACCCTCAGCCTTGGCCTGATCCTACATGGAGATATGTAGTGTAAATAACAGCATATATTTGTTCCAATTTAGGGAAGAAAGCTGGTCCTTCATATTTCCATATCAGTCATTGGGCTGTTCCAGTTTGGGAGGAGGTAAGTAAATTCCTGGGCACTTCCATCTTGGAACTGTCCCGATGAAACAATTTGAATAGCCTGATGGTGGTTCTTGAAGAAAGTTGCAGGAGCAATCCAGCAGGAGTGGAGCACAGTGAAGTGGGAGGATGGCAAAAGGCTCTGAGAAGCTGGGCACAGAGCACCAACATAGCCCTAGTCCAAGCACAGTGCTTACAAAAGGTGCGAGTAGATGGGGTTCAAAGCCCCATTACATGTCAGATGCCACAGCAAATCCCCCAACCAAAAGAATTCTTGATGCCAATAAAAACATGTATTAAATCACAAAATACTATCCATCAAATTCTGTCCTTTTGTATGGGATGTGTACAGATACATGTAATATTTGTTAATCCCTCAGTTCTTATGCTTTTCCTTTTTTGGCTTCTCATTAACAAAAAGAATTTTCTATGTTGTAAATTCATTCACTTTATGCCTTGGAGTTAGTTTTCTTTATTCCAGTTTAACAGATGATATTTGATACTAGCATTATTATTATCTAAAAACTTTAGGCCTCATGCTATATTAGATTTTCTAGGTTTAAACCCAACATTTTGGAGTGAAGGTGACAATACTGATGGCAGTTTCACCAAAATAACTTTTGATTTAACTGAATATTGTAAAGAACTCTCAGTATTTATAGTATGTGGCTCTAGTTTTAGGACAGGTACCTGGGTGATATGATAGGAAAACTATTTGTAGTGATGACAACTGTAGCAAAAGATTTGTTGCATTAGATTCAAGAGATCATGAAACTAATTATTCCATTGCTTCCTCTGGCATAATCTCTGTGTCTGTTGTTTAAGATGCTAATTCTCCCAGGATGCTATTAGTACCTCACTTCTGTACCACATGTCCCATGCTGGAAATAGTGCAGGTGTTATAAATGTCACTGTGTTTCCAAAGCACAAACCTCCATTAATCATTTATGTTTATGGTTACCAAGAACTAATGTCAGTAAGTGGTAATAGGATATTATCAGAATAATGTAATGGGATATTGAGAATTCTCTAAGAACAGTGCATATTTTCATGCCTCTGTGCCTTAGTGTATACTGCCGTCTGGGCCCAGGACCCTCTTTACCTCTCTCTGCTATTGAATTTCTGGTTGTATTCAAGTCCCAGATCAAATATCAGCTCTGTGAAGGCTTCCCTATTCTCCCCAATGAAAAGCAGTGTCTCCTTTCCCTTTGCTTATATAAGTATTTTAATACTTATTAGACTCCGTGTGTTTCTGTCTAGCTTAGTGCCTGCTTCTTATCTGTCTACCCTATTACACCTTAAATTCTTGGAATGGATCCTTCTCATCTTCATTTCCCCAATACTCAAAACAATGCTTGTCACACAGTTGGCACTCAATGACTGTCTCCACCATATGTTATTCTTTTTGAAAGGTCCCTTCATTCTACCAACGCCTGTCATATGGGTGCCTTTTTGCAAATGTTTGTAAAATTGAATAGAATGCATTTATACGTAAGACAAATATTTGATGATTATTTTAATTTTCTTAATGCTCTCCAAATTGCACAAAGAATAGTAAATCAATGCTTATTGCCATTGTCATGGGCAGTCCATAATGGCATTTAGGAATACTTGGCTTCAATTTTCTTCAATAAAAGCCTACAGACTGAAGCCACCGTACATGTACACCGGTATTGGACAAGTAGGTAAATGGACAGCAGAAGGTGAGAGACAGGTTTCTCACTGTTAGAGTGGGAGGTTACAGGAAAGCCAGAAGAAGAGGGTAGAATGATCTGTGATGATAGATTAGAGACACCAGTGTGAACTCATATTTAGCTTAATATAAATACAGATGGAAATAGATACATTTGTAGATATGTATGTATGCAGGGGATAGTATGCACATATGTATTTCCTTGCTCTGTCAGCTGAGACAGCCTAGCAATAAAGCACCCCAGTGGCAATGAGCACACCCAGTGCCCAGGTCTTGGTTTCTAATACCATTCTCCAGTACAAGGAACGGGACTCCTTAGAGAAATAGCTGATTATAAAACTGAAACAAGAAATATACAAGATGAGCCTGGTGTATCTTGCAGAGCCAGAAAGTAAGGAAGTGCTCAAAAAACACCCACAATGATGGGGATATGTCAAAGGGACATAGGTGCCAACTGAAAAGTCTCCCAATGGCCAAAGCTGAACAATGTAAGTGACGAAATAAAGTGGTATTGGCTTATAACCCAAAGTACAAAATAAATATCTGTGAGTCCAGTCTGATATAAAAAATAATAAATAAATAAGAACAGATAAACCTCTTCTGAAGAAGAATCCAATAGTTCATGTAGCTGCTCCCCCTCAAGGTGGTTGAGCATAGCTCCTCATTCCTTAAGCGTAGGCTGCACATAGCGCCTGCCATCCAAAGGGTGCAGTGTGGAAAGGTGAGGGAAGAGCAGCTTTACACTGGAAAACTTGCCAAGCACCACCTCAGTCAGGTGGTCAACATCTACATCAACAGTGACAGGTCATCTTGATAGTGTGATGTGATGGGAACGGCACTTTACCTCTGTGCTCTTCTTCCCAAACCCATAACTTTCCCAAACCCATAACTTGCTTATGTCAATTGGCCTATGCTAAAACCGTTTTCGTTATGCATCATTTCCCTTAAAGTCACAGTTTCCAAGAACTGATCAGCAACATTAAGTAAGGACTAACTGAATAGGTACCACAGTCATATAACCACATATATTTACATCTATGTGCGTATATGTAGAGATATTAATACTAGTAAGAGTAGATAATCAATTACATACATTTCTGGTCCATTGGTTTGGCCTTATTTTCAGAACCTGAGCCCTTTATTTTTATTCTCCCTCTCTCCAACAGAAGTTTGACATTTTTATAGGCAAAGTGGTGACACAATTTTAGGGCTGTCGGACTTCTGGATTTCTGTACAATGCAGAGATAAAGATGTAAAGAAAACACTAAAACAATGTATTTAGAAAAATGACCACCAGGCCGGGTACGGTGGCTCATGCCTGTAATCCTAGCACTCTGGGAGGCCAAGGCGGGAGGATCATTTGAGCTCAGGAGTTCAAGACCGGCCTGAGCAAGAGTGAGACCCTGTCTCTACTAAAAAAAATAGAAAGAAATTAGCTGGACAACTAAAAATATATAGAAAAATTAGACGGGCATAGTGGGGCATGCCTGTAGTCCCAGCTACTCGGGAGGCTGAGGCAGAAGAATTGCTTGAGCCCAGGAGTTGGAGGTTGCTGTGAGCTAGGCCGATGACACGGCACTCTAGCCCAGGCAACAGAGCAAGACTCTGTCTCAAAAAAAACAAAAGAAAAAAGAAAAATCACCACCAAATGTAGCTCTGATTGCTTCTCTTAACATCTTGGTGCAATTGACCACGTGTTCATTCATGTATTTTACAGGGATTCTGGACACTTCAGGTTTCACAACTCCTGGCCTTGAATAGTTCACTGCCCATGTGCCGAGGGATACAAACACAGAAACAAGCGAGTCAATGAACTATAACAAAACCACATGTGACATCAAGGAAGACTTCACCAAACAGGTGTCATTCAGCTGGCCTTGATGGATGAATAAGCATTCACAACCATACTGGATCTTGAGAAAAGAGGAACACTTAGACAAATGATCCCTTCATTCAAGGAGACAAGGACAGAGCGAAGCCTAGGAATAAAATTATCCTAAGGAAAATCGAGGTGCAGTGGCAAAGTTGGTAAGGTTTGCCTTTGATGCTACCCATTCTTAGGTTAGGTGATGAGAGTTTTGGGTGTGTTGTAAGGCAGCCTGAGTTCATATCCCACCTCTGCCATTTATGACTTAGCGAGCTACTTAAGCACTCTCTGCGTCCAATTCTTTATCTGTAATAATAATGATGATGTAATAATGAATAATAATGTAATAACAATAGCATCTACTTCAGCTGGTGAGAATAATATATGGCTGACACTAAGTGTAGTATCTAGCACATGACTGTTCAGTGCACATTGTTATTGATGTCAGTGCTGGTTTTTATCACAATGCAGGCCAGTCCTTTTGAGGTTGCTTGGTGTCTCCTGGATGTTATGTCTGCATTTTGGGAGCCTGCCATCAGAAAATTGGTGGGACCTACTTTTGGCTGCAGAGAACCTACCATTTGGGCTTTTCCCAAGCATTGACAATGAATCATCTCATCTTTTTCATAAAAATTCTTCTTTTCATTAAAATACCTTTGAAGTTGGTAATTTATAAGTTTTATTTAACTTTTCAGGAAAAAATACTGTCTGGAATACTTTTAAAAGAAGTACAAACATCTATGTACAAATGAAGTGCTTTTTTTCAAATTTTAAGTAATTCACTTCTGCTTCATGGTAAGAGGGGGCAGAGATGTACCAGAGGTGTCTCCCCAAGGTCTCCCCTGTCTCAAGGGAGGAGGGGGTGACACCTTCTCCCTTGAGAATCCTGAAGATCACAGCATCCCCTGAGAGCCTCCTTCCCTGAAAGTTGCCAGCCTTTCTCTCACACATACCCTCTCTGTCCCCTCTTAATGATGTTACAAATCCTATGCCTCATCACCAGCAAGACTCCCCCTTCAGCTTCTAAGTGCTCACTTATTCTTTTGTTCTGGAATTATCTGCTCAGCATCTCATTACTTGGGACTGGATCTCCTCACCTTCTAACAAAAACAAATCCTGTACCAAAGAAGACCCTGTTCCCACCTTCATTGCAAAGAGGTAAGGCATGATGTATAACATTTTAACTATAAATATAGCCCACCTTTGTGGCTTATTACAGAGAAATAATTTAATTTTGGGAGTTTCCAGGCAAGTAGGAACGAGGGGTAGCTTGCCAGCAGTCTAAAAGGAGAGGTAACTGGTCACCCTCAAATTTTTCCATGAACAAAATAACCCCAGGCCCAGGGCCATCCATACAGAAGCTTTAGGACTTGGAATAACTCACAAGATGGCCCTCACAACATTGCTGTACTGGAGGCATTTTATTAAATTTAGTACCAAGAGTAGCCTAGAAGGAGAAAAAAGCTAACAGAGGTTAAAATATACTATGATGAGTCGGGGAGAGGGCAATCTCTCCGGCTTGGGCTGACACTGGCTGAAAGCTGACACTATTTCTCCATGGACATGAACATTTGGTTTTTAATACACCAACCGGCAACAACCACCTGCTGCTCCTGCTCCAAGCTGGGCTGGCCATGGCAGTCACTGCACAGAGAGCTGAGGGTGAAGGGTGATCGTCCCAATTTGCCACAATCTGAGATGGCCTCTGTGCTTAGAGAAATGGCATTTTGGCTGAACTATACATTATGCTTTAACCTCTCCCAAGACTGTGGAGAACATAATGGCTTCAAGAGACCCAAGAAGGAAAGGAAATTGGGTAGAAAAAAGAGGATGGGGTGGAAAAGGGAGAGAAAGGAGATAAAGAAAGAAAAAAAGCATAGTCTTCAGGCAGCCACATCCTCTAAGTCAACTCCTTCATCTTTCCATCAGCAGTATCTCCACCATGGAACTTAATTGCTTATGTTAAAAATGTAGCGATATATGGTAAAATATCCCTCTGACAGGGATATCCTACAAGACGGTGGTTGCCTCTGGGGAGAGGGGGAGGAGGAGTGGGAACAGGGATGCGGGTGAAGTGACTTAAGCTCTATCTGTGACACTTTATTCTTTTTTGTAAAAAAGATCTGAAGTAAATATGTCAAAATATTGACATTTGATATGTCTATATTGGGTAGGTACGTGTCTTGTATTTTCTGTATTTTTCCATATGTTAAATAGTTATGTATTTGAAAACATTAAAAATAATTCAAATTGTTTACAAGTTATATAAAGCGAAATCAGTTTTCTCTCCTTCTCTGGAAATGTTATCCTTCCATATTTTTCTTTTGCTTGTATAAGAATATATGTACATATATTTTAAATTGTATCATATTATGTATGTTATTCTGTAACTTGATTTTTGACTTGCAATTTCTCCCCAGTCAATACACAGATCTACCTCATTCTTTGTATTTTTCCACAAGATAGATGTATCATAATTTTATGCACTGATTCTTCTATTGATGCACATTTAGATTTCCAGAAGCATCGCTTTTTTTTGTCTGTTGGTTTGTTTTGTTTGTTTAGGGAGAAAGTGCTACTAAAACAATGTAATAAGTAAACTTATATATTCATCTCTATGTGCTGCATATTTATTTCTGCCAGATAAATTCCCAGAACTGAGGTTTCTGGATCAAAGAGTATGTACATTTTACATTTTAATGACTATTATCAAATTGCAAAAACAGTTATAATATTTTATGTTCAACCAATTGTGCATGAGAATGTCAGTTCCATACATCCTGGCCAGCAGTAGAAGTTATCAATCTTTCCCATCTCTGGCATTCTAAATTATTGGTTTTTTGTTTTGTTTTTGCATTTCCCTAACGACTTGTAAATTTGAGTATCTTTCCTATGTTTACCGGACATTTGTGTTTCCTCTTCTAAGAACTGCAGCCTATTAGTATTTTTTTGTTCTTATTACCAGTAATTCGAAATCTGCTGTATAACTCACTCATGTGTTCTGTAAACATTTATGGAACAGATAGTGTGTGCCTGGGACTAAGTTAGATGTTGAGCAGTCAGTGGCAATTAAGATACAGATTGTACCTTCAAGGAGCTTACAATCCAGTAGAGGGAGATGTGCAAACGTGAGTAATAAAGTGTGAAAGGCACTATGAGAAACGTCTGTCTAAACAGAGCACAATGAGCTGCTTTTGGAGACCCAGGAAGGCCTGCAAAACCTTAATACAGCACATGATGCTTTCACTGTTGGCTCCTGCTAATGAGTAGGCATTTGCCAGTGTCCTCCACAGCTGGGGATCTGTGCAAGAGAAAGAGGCAATGCAAGGAGAAAAAACAGATGTAGAAAGTGTAGATTAGTGCTCAGGAATCAGAACACTGAGATAGGAAATCAGGAGAACCAGGAGGAGCTGTTGCTGGTTCTGAAAGAGAATGAGGATGGAGAATTTGAAGAGCCTGTGGAATATCCCGCTGGAGACGTTCCATGGGCAGCTGGATACATGTGTCTGGAGTGCAGTGGAATGGTCCGAGTTAGAAGGTATAGGAGGCAATGTGTCATTAGATAAAGCAATGTTGAAGCTACGCCAGCTCTCTGGGCTTTCTAGTATGTGGGGTGGTTTGTCAGCAAACAAAATGGTCCCCAACTACTATTTTTTAAAACTCTTGCACTTGCTTTATTGTTTTTTAAAAAATGTATCTTCCCTTGCTTTAGTCATCACTTCTTGATGTTGTCAAGTACCTCCTATTACACTCTCCTTCTCTCTTAGTTTTTTAAAAATTCTGTATATAGAGATCAGCAAACCAAAAATTTTTAGGATTGTGTATATATATGAATATCAATAGCTATATTGTAGTATACATACTAAGCGTATACTAATAGTGCATCTTACAGGAGGAAGATGAGAATCTCTCTTGGTAAAGCATTGAAACATGAACTTCCTGTCTTTTATGAAGTTTGTGGTTTATATCCTGATTCTGGTGTGTTTTTTAGGGTAGGTTAAGGAGTCAAATCCTTGAGTTCTGGATCATGGAGGCTATGTATACACTCGGACATAATATCAGCATTTTTAATTGCCTTCACTGTACAAATAAGCTACTTATGAAATGGATTTTTAAAGAAAAGCTTTTTAACTCAGAGACTCACATTTTCATTTTACAGATGCTTTAAGATGAACCATTAGTAGCCCTTCTTTGATCACTTTAGCTTGAAGGCTTTCTTCATCAAGTATTTAGGTCATTAAATATGAAATGTCCAAATTATAAATCAAAAGTGTAGTTTATTTTATCTCAAACAAGAAGCAGTATAATTAATCAAAGTATGCGCCTAAACTATCGACACAGTTTTGCCATCTTAAGGGTAGCTTGTTTATGCCAGCAGTGAAGAAGCCTAGAGAGCGAGTGGTGATGAAATTGAGAAAGGTGTTTTCCACAGCTTGTTAGGAACTGAATATTTTTCCTTGCAAGAAGTGGTCCAAATCCTGGAAAAAGTGGTAGTCTGTTGGTGCACAGTCTGGTGAATATGGTGGATGACAAAGAGTTTGCAAGTCCAGCTTCTGTAGTTTGTGTAGCTTTGTTTGAACAGTGTTGTTTGTGTGGCATGTGGTCCGGCATTGTCTTGCAAGAGGATTGGCCTGTCTCTATTGGCCAATCTCAGATGCTTAATCTCAAGCATCCTCATCATTTCGTCCAATTGACTGAGGTAGACATCCGCTGTAATCGATTGACCAGGTTTCATGAAGCTATGGTAAATAATACTGGCTCTGGACCACCAAACAGACACCATTAGCTTTCTTGGTGGATTTTAGGTTTTGGGCTGTGTTTTGGCACTTCATCTTTATCCAACCATTGTGCCGAATGCTTGTGATTGTCAAAAAGAATCCATTTTTCATCACGTGTAACAATACGGTGTAGAAATGGTTCACCTTTATGTCGTGACAGCAAAGAAAGGCAAGCTTTTAATTCATGCAGAACCCGTCTCTCCAGCTTCTTTATTTTGTTGATTTGTTTCAAATGGTCCAATATTGTTGCAATAATAACGTCAAACCTTGCTGCTGATTCACCCATAGGTTGAGATGGATTCGCTTCCCGTACAGCTTTCAGATCATTATCCACGTTGGTGTCAGGTCACCCACATGGCTCATTTTCAAGATTAAAATCACCAGAACAGAACTTCTCTAACCACCAAAGCACTGTGCGTTCATTAGCCACATCTTTCCCAAGCACTTTGTTGATATTTCGAGCTGTCGGCACTGCGTTGGTTCCATGACAGAACTCATTAGAAAATAACACAATTTTTTTGACTTATCCATAGTACACAAAATTGCTCTAAAAGAAATTTGAAAGATAACCATAAGCCAAATCATGCATTTGAAAGAATGAGAATGTACCTTCACAATAAAATAAAACGAGGCGTATCAAAGTGAAATGTCAGAGATATGAACTGCCAAACTTAGTACTGAAGTAAATCGGACATTTCATACTTAATAACCTATAACTTAATAGTTTATGATCTCAACATAACAGTGAAATGCAGATGATGTCCTCATCACTGACTCCTCAGCAAGTTGAATAATATTTTGTAATCAAATAATTACCCTGAATTATTCTGATTTATGAATTCTAATCTGATCTCATATTCTCTTTTGACATTGTATTTTATTTTACATTATCAAAACAACAGGCACACTGAAAGCCCTGACTTCAGCATTACACAGTGTACACATATAACAAAAACATTTGTACTCCCTTAATATTTTGGAAAAAACCCCAACATATGCATGTGATTGAAAAATCAAACAGAAGGGCTTGTAATGGGAAGAAGGGTCAGCTGTTTCATCTTTCCAAGGCACTAGCTTGCTCTTTAGAGGCAACCCTTTAAAAATGTCTGTTTCTAGTCCCTTTGGAGTGCTTCCACAATCTCTTAATTTGCTCGTTAATGCTCATTGAATATTGGTGTTTGTGGTTTTACAAGTTTTCATAGTGTCTATTGACTTTGTACTATGATAGGTGAGGGTCGATCTCATCTATACCTCTTCACTCCACCACCCCTTTTTCCTTACCTCTCTGTGTTATTTTATTAGTACTCATACTTCTTTTGGACACCTCTGCAATTTTAAACAACTCAGTTAAACCTCCAATTCCTAGCCCAACACCCATAGCTAGTATCTCCTTCTCTCCTTTCTAAGTGATCAGGACATGGATGCACTAGCTAGCTTTCTCTCCATTCCTTCAACTCCAATCCTGTCTCCCAATTCTTTATCTTGTATATTATTAAGGTAGATAATCCTCGAATTCATTTTTGTATCAGTTAAGTCCTTGATTTATCTATGAGTTACTTTTTAAAATTGAAAGTTTAATGACTAACACAAAGTTTATAGTATTATGAATATGGAAACTTTGTTTCCTGAAGAGCCAACGTATGCGATAGGATTACGTTTCTTCTACATTTCGTCTTCAATGTCACAATTGCTGTATCACTCAAAGGAAACATTCCTATAGTTAGGTTAGAATGGATTCTCCTTTTCTCTGTTCCACCATATGTCTTTATCATCTTCTCAAGTTTATCAAAACTCTTGTTCTATTTAATCTGTTGAATCCCCTTCTGTTCCTAAGACCTGCGATGGAAAACCCCTGACCCTTTGCTCAGTCTGGCCCTGTTACTCATTAGGCCTCAGTAAAACTATCATTCGGGGATTGCATACCTCTGTTATTCTGGTTTGATACTTCATCTCCTGAAGACCTATCTTGTCCTCTTTCTTGGTTTGGTTGAAACACCTCCTTAAGTAACAGTTGAAGAAATGATGAGCATCATAAAGACAGATATATAGACCAATGGAATAGAATAAAAAAACAGAAATAAACCTTCACATGTATGGTCAGATGATTTCTGACAAGGTTTTCAAGACCATTCAGTGGGAGAAAGAATAATCTTTTCAACAAATGGTGCTAGGAAAACCAGACATCTACAGGCTAAAGAATGAAGTTGGCTCCTTAAATTACACTACATACAAAAATTAACTCAACATATCAAAACCTTAAACATAAGAGCTAAAACTATAAAATTCCTAGAAGAAAACATAGGGGAAATCTTCATGGCATTGGATTTGCAATGATTTCATGGATAAGACACCAAAAACAGTAAAATAAAAAAACTTAGTGTCAAAGTACAATATCAAGAGATTGAAAAGGCAACCCATAGAATGGGGTAAAATACTTGCAAATCATATATCTGATAAGGAATTAATATCCAGAAAATATAAAGAACCCCTACAACTTAAAACCAGAAAAACCAAAAATCGAATTTTTAAAACGGCCAAAGGATTCAATGGACATTTCTCCAAAGAAGACATAAAAATGGCCAAGAAGCATATGAAAAGATGCTCAACATCACTAATCATTAAAGAAATGCAAATCAAAACTACAATGTGATACCACTTCATACCCACTGGGATGGCTACTATAAAAAAAAAAGAAATGAATGTTAGTTGAGGAGGATGTGGAGAAACTGAAACCCTTATGCATTGCTGGTGGGAATGCAAAATAGTACAGCTGCTGTGGAAAACAGTGTGGCAGTTCCTCAAAAATTAAACATAGAATTACCATATGATCCAGCAATTCCACTTCTCACTGTACACTCAAAAGAATTTAAAGCAGGGACTAGGACAGATATTTGTACACCAATGTTCATATCAGCATTATTCTCAGCAGCCAAAAGGTGGAGACACCTCAATGTCCACTGATGGATGAATGGATAAACAAAATGTAACACAGTGAGGACATTATGGTAAATGAGATAAGCCAGGAACAGGAAATTAAACACCACATGTTCTCGCTCTTACGTGGATGAGAATATTAGGAAGGCACAAAAAGGAATGAAATTTTGATATATGTTGCAAAATGGATGAACATCCTTTGAAACATTATGCTAAGTGAAATAAGCCAGACACAGAAGATCAAACATTGTATGATTCTACTTATATGAGGTACCCAGAATAGTGAAATTCATGAAGATAGAAAGTAGAATATTATCAGGGATGGAGGGAGGGGATCAGGAGTAGTTATTGTTTAATGGGTACAAAGTTTCTGTTTGGGTTGGTAAAAAAGTTCTGGAATGGATGATGGTGATGGTTGCACAACAACAGAAATGTGCTTAATGTCACTCAATCATACACATAAAAATGGTTAAAATAGGAAATTTTGTGTTATGTAGATTTTACCACAAGAAAAAGTTTAAGAATACTGAAAAAATTTGATAAGCTATTTAGAATATATTTTCAAAATATAAGTGAGAGGAAAATATTTTGAGTCCTTAAAAATCTAAAAATCTCTTTAATTTTCCCTCAGATTTTATGGATAGTTTACTCAAGTATAGAATTCTAGGCTAAAAATTGTTTTTACTCAGAAATCTGAAGAATTTGCCTGTACAAAATCTGCAGAAAGCCTGATTTCTTATTTTACATCTCTTGAAAGCTCCTAGAAATGTAGCACATTTTCTTAAAGTGAGACCTACCTACTGAAGTCCTGAGATATTTCGGGTGGGCTTTTCCCCTATATTTTCAACAAATGATAAACCTTCAAATTTCACTTATGGTTTCTTGATCTTTTAAGAAATCTAACAGAATGGAGAACCCCAAAATTAATCCACATATCTATAGCCAACTGATTTTTGACAAAGGTGTCAAGAACACTCATTAGTGAAAAGACAGTCTCTTTAATAAGTGATGGTGGAAAAACTGGATATCCACAGGCAGAAGAATGAAACTGATCAGATCTACCCGGACACAAAAATTTGGGAACTCGGTTTTTGCATTTATTTTGCATGCTGCTATATATTTCTGAAACAATATATGTCTGTGTGAGTTTGTATAATGTCACATAAAGCAAAATGTGAAACTTCCTTTTTCCTCTGAAGGGAAATAGTGCCACAAAAAGGTAGAAGTCAAATATTTATTTATGCAACAAAAATCTGGTTAATGCAACTGAAGCACCTACCTTCTGAAAAAAGAAAAAGAAAAAAAATCTGGTTAAAAAAATGGCCCACATTTTTTTCCTTAGTAATCAATGTGAATTACATTATAATCAATATGACTACAAACTATCTGACCAGGCAAGAAGAAAATAAATATTTTATCATGTGATAAACCATTTGAATGTCCACATAAGAACCCAGGCCATGTAAAAATAGCCAATTCAAGATAACATTGGAAGCCACTGATAAAGCCACAAATAGAAATTAGATTTCACAGTCTATGCTGATATTTTGATACTTTTCTGTGATAAAAACATCTTCCAAACTAAACTTGTCTTTATTTGAACTATGTGAATACTTAAAACTATTTTACCTGATACTATCTAAATGATGCCAGGAGAATAATTTTATGCCACTGAAAAGACTGATTCCCACCTCACACTCTATACAAAAATCAACTCAAAATGGATCAAAAACCTAAACGTAAGACCCAACACAATGAAACTACTTGAAAAAATACAGGGGAAATGCTTCAGACATTGGTCAGAGAAAAGATTTCATTAATAAGACCTCAAAAGCACAGGCAACAAAAGCAAAAATAAACAAATGGGATTATAAAAAACTAAAAAGCTTCTGCACAGCAAAGGAGACAATCAACAGAGTGAAAAGATAACCCACAGAATGGGAGAAAATATTTGCAAACTAACTTATTCAACAGAGGATTAGTATCCAGAATATACAGGGAACTCAAACATCTCAACAGCAAAAAAAAAAAAAAAAAACAAAACAAAAAACAGGAAATGATCTGAACAGACATTTCTCAAAAGAAGACATACAAATGGCCAGAAAATATATGACAAGATGCACTAATCATCAGGGAAACGCAAATCAAAACCACAATTAAGTATCTTATCCTAGGTAGGATGGCTACTATCAAAAAGACAAAAAAATAACAAATGCTGATAAGGATGTGAAGAAAAGGGAACTCTTACACACTGTTGGTGGGAATGTAAACTAGTACAGCCATTATGGAGAACAATATGGTGGTTCTTCAAAAAATACAAACAGAACTACCATATATGATCCAGCAATCCCACTACTGGGAATTTATCCAAAGGAAAGGAAATCATTATATAAAAGAGACATCTGCACCCCCATGTTTACTGCATCACTATTCAAATAGCCAAGATATGGAATCAACCTAAGTGTCCAATAACAGACGAATTGATAAAGAAAATGTGGACTACTATTCAGCCATGGAAAAGAATGAAATATTGTCATTCACAGCAACATGGATTGACCTGGGGGACTTTATGTGAAGTGAAATAAGCCAGGAACATAAAGTTAAACACCACATGTTCTCACTCCTATGTGGGAGCTGAAAAAAGTCGATCTCATAGAAGTAAAAAGTAGAACAGAGGATACTAGAGGCTGGGAAGGGTAGCAGAAAGAGAGGGATAGGAAAATATTTGTTAATGGATATAAAATTACAGCTAGATAGGAGGAATAAGTTCTAGCATTCTTTACCACTGTAGGATTATTATTATTAATAATAACATATACCGTTTCTAATAGTTAAAAGGAGGATATTGAACATTCCTAACACAAAGAAATGATAAATGTTTGAGATGATGATTATGCTAATTACTCTGATGTGATCACTATACATCATATGCAGTGACACATCACTATGTACCCCCATGAATATGTACAATCATTATTTTCCAATTAACAAAACTAAAAATAAATAACAAAATTACTTATAAATAAAATTTAAAAACAAACAAAAATCTAAAAATCAGTTCTGGTATTTGAAAATAACTCATCTTCATACATTTCAGATCTCTGCAACTAATTGGCTATGCATATCCAGTTAAGACAGGAACTTCCATATCATTTCCAAAAAGGAGTTTGAATTTTACGTGGGTAATTTTTCTTGTTATACTATACTGTGGCTTAGAAATAATGAAGTCCTACCCCCTTGGCAAGCACTATAGATCCTAATATAAAAAATAGCATAGAAAACTATGAAATTAATCATTAACCATAAAGACAAAAGCACTGTTGGGACTGATTTTATCAAGGGAGACTGCTCAGTATCTTTTGATCCTAGAATTTTAATTAAAATGATGTATTTCAATTTTTCATTTCCTTCCCATAAATGAGAAGACTGCCAGCCTGAAGGCTTAAATACGAACCCGAAATAATTAAAATATATAATAAGAGCTAAACTTTTGAGTAAACTTTTTTCATGCCTTTATGTTTCGAGTTTATTTTCTGTAACTAGTGATATTAACATAGTTGAGTTGCCCTCTAAATATTCTATGTACATAATGGACTTTACAACCCAGACATCCATAAGCTTATGCAATATTGCTTTTCTGTTATTTACCGTTACTAGACAAACATAATCTGCTTTTCTACAGCCAGAAAGTCAATGATGAATGCATTCTAAATAATATCAAGAAACATAAATAATATTAATGATTATTACTTGTTCCTTAATTCAGTTTACAATTTGTGGGCAATTTCACATGGCTGGTTTCTGAATTTGGGTTGAATTATCTGTACTCTTTAAGCCATAAAAGATTTGGGGCCTAATTACCTTTGTATCCAACATCGCAGCAGCACATTCAGCTACGGTGCTGCTGTCAACTGTTCCCATACCTAAATATAGAATCTCAAGGCACTGTTTTCACATGGAGGCTTCAGCGCCACCAGTCCCTTGTTGGTCTTTAGGGTTCAAAGCAAACTGTATGCTTTTGTTTTGCAACATTCTATTGAATTTTCTGCCTACTGGATTTAGTTTAACTTGACGTAATGCTATTACTGATTTCCAGTAGTCAATGTTGTCTTATACATTTAGTAAACAGTCAAATTACATTAGTTCGTTTTATGGAATTTCAGCCTGCTTTTGAAATCTGGCAGCACTGAGACCAGAAAAAGAAGAAAAGGACAAAATAACAGTTGAATGAGCTCATCTCACAGGGATCACTATCTTTGGTACTGTTATTTTCTTGGTAGCTGTGGCCCTCCTTTGAAATGGGAGTCAACTCCATCACTATTTTATTGTTATACTCCAATTCCACAATAAATATAAACCCGCATCTTAATTTTCTTTTGTGAAGAGATACAAACCATGTGGTATATCTCACCAAATTTAACTTTAATAATACTATAATCTATGAAACAGGACACATATGCCATTGTTAATATTTTACATTCATGTGGTACTTTGCATCTCACGAATAATATTTTACATATTTAATCTCATTTAATCCTTAAATAAATTCCATGAGAAGGGAATTATTAGTCTTATTTTACAGATGAGAAAACAGAGGCTCAGAGAGGTTAAGGGATTTGCTTAGGGTCACACGGCTATTCATTATCAAGGCTAGGACATTAGCCTAGCCTTTGGAAACCAACTCCAAGCTTTTGGAAATATCTAGCCCTTAATCTGGTTGTTTCCCAATACTATAATGGAGGCAAATTAAAAAGAGAGAACAGTCCATATAACTCTTGATTCAAGAGTTTCAGCATGTCTTATTTCAGATTAAGTGAGAAAAATAGTCTATAGCTTGACAATCAAGGATTTCCAGTCTTGCATCAGCCTACGTTGTCAATCCTATTACTCTCTAATGTCTATGTGCACTTTTGCTCTAGTGAGATTGAGCAACTTTTTTTTCTAAGAAATATTTAAATTTAAATTATTAATACAAAAAATTGTGTTATTGATTGATTTTGACCAAGTCCCCACTTTGAATGAGCTACTTAGAGGGCACAAAGAGAAAGAAGATTTCATACTTATGGAGTTCCTTATGTGATTGGAATCTTTTACATGTGTTATTTTTTAAATTGATATATAATAATACATATTATGTGGTACATGTGATATTTTGATACATATATATGATGTGTAATGACCAAATCAGGGTATTTAAGCTATCCATCACCTCAAGCATTTATCATTTCTTTGTGTTAGGTACATTTCAAATCCTCTCTTCCAGCTATTTTGAAATATACAATAAATTAATTATAGTCACCCTACTGTGCTACTGAACACTAGATCCTATTCCTTCTATATAACTTTATGTTTTCACCCATTAATCAACCTTCCTTTATGCCCTATCCTACCCTTCCCAGCCTCTGGTAAGTATCATTCTACTCTGTACCTCCATGAGAACACCGTTATTAGCTCCCGCATATAAGTGAGAACATGCCATATTTGTCTTTCTGTGCCTAGTTTATTTCACTTAACAAAGTGACTTCCAGCTCCATTCATGTTTTTACAAATGGCAGAATTTTATTCTTTTTTGTGGCTGAATTGTATTCCATTGTGTATATATACCTCATTTTCTTTTACATGTATTATTTCAATTAACATTTAAAATAATCTTTCAAGATGGGTATGTCTTCTTCCCTTTTACAAACCAGGAATCTAAGACTTAGAGAAACTAAATAGCTTGTCCATTCTCACAACGATTTGAGTTTGCTTTAAACTTTATAAATGATAGTGATTTCAAATCTAGTGATTTTCAATTTTTCCTCTACCAAATTTAAGATACTGATCACCTAATTAGAGAAACAGATGGCCTTTGAAACTCTCAATGAAAAGTAATTATGAGATAGTGTTTAATATGTATATTGTAAATCCATTATAACATGATAGAAGAGGATATGTTTATTCTAAATGTTACCATTTGTTAGAATAAATGAGTAGCAGATAATGTGTTATAGTTAGGAGAGAACAAAACTCTTTGTCTAAAGTAGTCAAGAAAGGCTCAGGGAGTAAATGGGATTTACGTGGGACTTCAGAATTCTGACTGGTGAAGAAGGAAAGAGAGAGTATTTCAAGATAAGAACATGGGGTGGTTGAAAACGTGGAACTGGGAAAGCCCAAGTCTCTTTGAGGGACGGTGACTGTAGGAATATGTGTGGGGAATGAGGGTGGAAACATGGGATAAAGTCAAATCATGGAAACCTTTGAACCTTAGGCTAACAGGTTGGGGATTTATCTTACAGGCAACAGGGAATCTTTCTTAAACCCAGCTGTGATGTTTTTAAATATCTAGTAGTGGTTTGGAAAGGTGAGATGGGAAGAGAATTCCTATTGGAGCTAACTATGGGTATGAAGCAAAGAATGAAGCATGTGTGGAAGACCAGCTTATAAGACATCATAGAAGGAAAGTCAAGACTTGGCAAATAACTGAATGTGGCAGGAGCAGTGGTGACTTAAGGTGGCTGCCAGAGCACTGGTGCTGGACAACGGAAGGAGGGTGGTGTCATGAGTAGGCTTGGGGATGTGGAGGAGAGCTATTTTGGGTGAATTAATTTGAGGCGATGGCATAATATCCAAATGGAAGGATCCAACAGACAGTTGGAAATATATCACTAACTGCAACTATCAAGGGTTAGAAAATATAGCTTTGAAAGTTGCCTGCATATAAATGAAAGTTTTATAGGCAGTGAGGGTCCCCAAGAGAGAAAAAAGCACCAGGGAGGAGCACGTGGTCAGCACTTACCTGGCTTTCCTGATTTTATCATGTGCATGCAGCTTTCCAAGGGGCAGCCCAAGTTGTGCTAAATTGAGTATATATTTCTTAGCTACTAAAACTGTAACTCCAGTTGTGATAGATATAAAATTGTTCATAAAGTGTGATCATGTGAAGGAAATATGGAAGGAATGCCAAATAGAAAAGTTGAAAACTTTGCTAAATCTACAAATTTCTTTGAGGAAAAAAACGTAGTATTTTGTGCAGAAATCATTTACTCTGAGATAGCCAAATAAATTTTCACTTCAACATAAGACTTAGAATTTCAATTCTCTAAATCATAAGTAATCACAGGATATAGCAATAGGTAGTCCAAGTATTTAATAATGTTTATGTTTATTACCTGATATAACTATATATTTTCAATATAAAAGAGGCCCCAAGATATATTACATAATGTGCCTTATTATTTAAATGATAAAAAAAATCATCACATTTCTTGGGTGCTCATTACATTGGCAAGTATTACCACAAAAAAAGGTTCTAATAAACAATGGCTTTTTAAAAAAATTTTATTGAGAGTATGAGAAAATTAGCTCTTTACCGTGAGCAGTTACTTTCTTTAAGTCTAAGGATCTTTTTTGTTTTGTTTTGTTTTGCTTTGTTTTGTTTTAAGAAGGGCTTACTATACTTGATACTTCAAGAATAATACTTTATAGTAACTTTTAGTGTACTGTAAAATGGATGTGTTAAAAATCGGTTTAGTTATCTTTAATCTTACTGTCCTGTCATATGTATTTTAGCTACTGAATGCAATCTCAATGTTATCTTCATACTTACATCATCATTCTTTGGACACAATATTGCTATAGCTCTGTTTCTTCATCATTCGTTCTAGTAGTACAATTTTAATGTGCCTCTTCCTATTTTCCTCTTGAATTGTTTGTGTTACTCTTTTTCAACTCCTTCTAATTCTTCTGGTAATAAAGTACAAAGCATCCACTGTAATTTTTCAGGTCAAATCTTAACAGAGTCATTTAAATGGCAACAGCTACATTTTTCAAATGAGGATGCCAGGAGTATTTTACAGCTCTGCAAGCCAAACAATAATATTGTCTGTGGGCACTCAAATCTCATGCTTCAGGGAATAAACTGGAGCGTTTGTAAAGAGACAGAAAAGTGTTTCTTCTTTCCTCAGCATTTGCTATTAAACTAATTCCATATATCCACTCTGCTTTTTCATTAACTGTGGTTTTTTTAATTTTTGCATTAGTTTCCAGTTCTATAACTATTGGTAATTGCCATAAGCAATATAGAAAATCACATAAGCCAATAACCTGGCACTGCATTGGAAGTCTCATGCCTGGGAACTCTCTTGAGCTTGTAGTTCTTAATAGGTGGATTTCCTTTTATGTATTATGTAGAAACACATTTTTCTCCAAACAATTATTTCATGATATCCTATATGGTGCCCTTCAAATTTTCAAATGAGTTTTGTGCAAAATGCTGAGCTTTAAAGATTTTTCATAGGAATACCATTATTAGAAATATTTTAAATTAATGCAACTTATACTAGAGGATTACACTAGATTTATTTTGTGTAAACTGTTATCAAGTGCAGGTGTCCACAGTCCAGGTCACAGGCACACTGAAAGTCCAGACTTTAGCATTATACAGTGCATTCACGTAACAAAAACATTTGTATCCCCTTAATATTTTGAAATTAAAAAATGCAGTTGTCCTGCCTATTGCATTCAGTAATTTTAAAACAATATAAGCGATTGAAACTCTCCTCTTTGTGTGCGCTATAGCTAGCTAACCCCATCTGGCACCAGCTATGTACACACCCAGCTATAATCAAGGTCTAGTTTTACGCATTAAAACAAGTGCAGAAAGAGAGAACAAGAGAAATCCTCTAATGCTAGTGAGATTTCATCCCCCTACTCCAACTAGCATTAACCACAGCAGGGATGTGTTTTTGACTTTTGTTGCCGTTCAGGAGAGCTTAGTGTTCTATTGCATTCACTTTCTTATCACCTTAATAATATGATAAAAAGAGCCATGGCTAACTTAAAGTTCATGAAGATTTACTTCTTTAATGAAACTTAAGTCTCTGTCAACACAGTGCCATGTGCACTGATCAATTGCTAGGGCAGTTTGAGGACTTCTTTGACAGCAGGAGCAGAAAGTCAAATTAGATTACTTTTATGCCAATTAGGCTCATTTAACAGGCTGGATTTCCATGTTTGATTCTCCTCTTCCATATCTGATTATCTCTGTAAGCACTGTGATTAGCTAAGTCAAATATGAAGTATGGCAGATTCTAAAACCTATTAAGTCTTGTTTAGCTATGTATGGAGTAGAAGTGCTAGCATTGGGGGTAAGGAATAGTCATTTCCAGGTCTTGTTTTTAAATGTTTTCACTTTTGTATTTTAAATTCCAGTCAAAATCACTTAGTCTTGTGTTCTAAAATATATACCTGTGTTTTTTGAAACAAATCTTCATTTTTTAATTAAAAAGAATAGATGATTAAACAGAACTAAACACCCAAAATGTACATTAATCAATCAATATTTTAATTCAATGGCAATTTGTTTTTAGTAATTAAGCAACCTGAAGGGTGGTGCTGTTGGGAAAAAAATCATTCTTTCATCTCTGTAGTAGAATATTGTAAGTAAAATGTGCTTTGTATTTGAGTTCGTGTGCCTTCTCATATGTGTTTGTCAATTTTCACTAGTTATTCACTTTTCATACTAAATGCTTTTCAATAATTACTGTGTTAAGTAAGTTCTTGCTAAAATTTTAATGAATAGACATTGCTAGGATGCTAAAAAAAATGCTGTGATTTTATATTTAGTACCATAATGTAATTTATTCAGAAAAAAGATATTAAAACATAACTTTAATTGGTTCTGCGAAATGATAACTGTCAGACTACAGATCCTAGGAATGGTCAATATTTCTACTTGATACTGCAAAAAAGGTTTTGAAGGTGCAAGAGTGCCAACTACAAGGAAGACCAAAAAACATGGCAGCATTACTTTTGCATCATTCTTAGAATTAATGGCCCCTTTGGAAATATGTTTCTGTTCAAACACCATTGATTTGTTGAGTCCTGTGTTCACTTGGAAATGTCTCAGAAAACACTGTGAATAACTAATTTTTTTTTTATTTTTTTTTATTTTTTATTTTTTGAATAACTAATTTGATCTTCCTTGTCATGGGTATGATCTTGGCTTTTGAAAGACAAGGTCCTTGCCTGGCCAGGAGGGAAAGTGGCTTTTTCACTTGTGACGGGGAGGTACTTCCTCTGCTGTTGAGGATTCCATCCCCTCCTGGTCCTAAGCACAGGAAGTGCTTTACATTTGCTTTTCCCAAGAGCCCCCCAGAAGCTTTCTGATCTACTGTGCTGGTGGTATATTCACAATCTTGAGGTGTTTAGTACTTCTGGGTGGATCGTGATCCACATAGCTGGCTTCCTTATGTAAGCCTGAAAGAAAGCCTTCATCCTCGTTCACAGCAACACTCCTCATCCTCCAAGGCCCAGCCTTGTCAGCCCAAATCTACAGATGAAAGTCATGCAGACAGCTGGTGAACTGTGTGGGTAGATCAGCATCCATTTACCTGTTGGAAAAGCAAAAGACGCCTGTCCTATCTCTATCACCCTTTATGACCAGCAACAAATTCTTTCCTTTAGGTAGATTGTGTTTGGCAACTCCCACATATATAGCCTAAAAATTAAAAATAATATGTTACACATTATTTTCCCACATGAACTTGAGACAATCTAGTGAAATAGGCAGAAAGATGTTATCAATGTGGGGTGAAGTAGAGGGAATGTAGCCTAAAATTCTAAGGTCACACTGCCTTAGGTCAAATTCCAATTCTGCCATTTAAGTATGATCTTGGGCCAATAATTTAAATTCTCTCTAGTTCAGTTACCTCCTTCATTAACTGGAATAATAACAATATTATTTACCTTGAAGAGTTATTGTAAGGCTTAAATTAGCTAATACCTGTAAAGAATTTAGCTCAGTGCCTGACATGTAGCAAGGCATTGGTAAAATTTACCTGTTATTACACAGCACAAATATGTAACAGAGAAGGAACTTAAATGTGACTAGGCATCCAATCCTTGTTCCACTCTGTCTTGGAATAATGTAGCTAAATTTCAGATCTTCTGTGAAATATTTTTAAAATTTCTACTTCACTGGTCCAGGAACTATTAATACTTGCCTTAAATCTCATGGATTCTGGTGAACAAATTAAGCTGCTTAGATACTAATGATAAGTGCAAGTAGGTCTAACGGTTGATTCCACCACAGTACTTCAGTTATAGGACTACATGGAAGAAAAATGTGTTTAAGGTTCTGGCATTTTTCAAAAGTTCATACTCAGAACAAGAACTGTTAAAAAAAAAACAACAAATACAGTCAGTCTGGATCTTATCTCTTACTTTAAATCTTCAAAGGACAGCCAAGTCTCTCTCAACTAAATATGAAAGAATCAATGAGATAGTACTTATCTCCTCAATGAAGAACACATGGACAGCCATTTATTTTTCAAGCCTTCACAGCAATGTGCTACTGTAGGATTTCAGTGGCTGCTAAGATTCTGTGAGTTGCTCAAAATTGCTCAAGTTTTCCTACATTTTTATTTAGAAGAAAAGAAGGCACATGAGGTCTAAGAATGTGATAAATTCTTTTTACCCTCAGTTGGCTGCTTTCTTTTATGACAATAAGCACCATAGTATAACAGTATTTGCCCTTATCAAAAATAAATTTTTTAAAGTGTAGTCCCAATCTGTGTATATATTTGGTTTATGATTAAGCATGTAAAGTAGTGTCCTCATAGTTCTGATATTTGAGGAAGATTAATATCTACACATTTTCTGGTATAATCAGTTTATACCAAATAAAACAAAACCTGCCTCCCAACTCAGAGATAACTTGTTCACTTGTTAATATATATACTTCAAGAATATACATACATACATACTTACACACACCACATTTACATATATGTTTATATATTTTTCCCTTTATTTAGGCTCATGCCATTTTTAAATACTCTTCTTCTGGAACCGACTTTTATTTTGGATTGGTTTTGTTCAATATGTCATACTTTTCTTTCCACTTGACTTGAAAAAGAAATTTAAATAAATCTCTTTCTTTAGTCTCCCAAAACTTGTAAATTATTACCCTTATGCTTTTAACATTTTAAAATATGTTCATACTCCAGGCCTTACTACTTTATTGCAATCTATACAGATACTCTCTGCAAGTCAGTAAAGTGTAGTCAGTAGTGATGTTATTCAGATTATACTAAATATTTTTCAAATACTTTATCCAACAAAAAAAACCAAGAACCTGTTATGTTTGATATTGTGTATAAATACATATATATTCCCATACACCAGCATTATGATGTATGAAGAAACACATTCTTCACCTAAATTGTATCTACTGATATGCATAAAGGTATTTCAGGTTAAATTTATATTACAGTTATTTATTTTACTAAGCATTATGAGGGAAGCATTTTGACATACTAAACAGATATTTTTCCCCTTTACTGTAATATAATTTCATAACATCTCAAGGTAATTATGAGAAATTGAAATGCAAGCAAAAGGAACATTACCATAAATACCAATAAAGGTAAACAAATGATAATTTGAGAAGCAAGGGGAAAACATGTCTGACTTTTCAGCTAGATTGTTTTAATTTTTCCCTTAGTGAACCAGAAAAAGCCCAGATTACCCAAATTTACTAAGAAGGTAGAGCTACACGATGATAATCAACACAAGAGTCCTTGTAGCCATCCAGAATTCAAGCTGTGCATATGGAGAATCCCATTGTTCCAAACAACTTGTGTACTATGGGTGATTCTCTGTAACTCATTTGGGCTATGAGCCATTTAGTAAGCAAAATTAGATTTTTTCCCCCAAAGATTGTTTTTCTTATCATTGCATGCTCACAGACATGACTCAGTCTTGATGGATACTTACTCTTAGCACCCTGCTTCCCAGAAATGGAGATCACAGCATTGTGTTTTACCCAACAGATAATTTACTCTCTTGACTAGTGACCAGTTAGATAGTAGGCGAATAGATTCAGATTTCTAAAATCTAATGGAAACTTAAGGAAGGTAAAGTTTTGTTTAAGAAATACTTGTCAAATTATTAAATCCTTACCAAGGTGATCAGTGATGTTGCCATAGGGCTAGTAAAGTTAGGAGATTTTCACCACCCCTATGAAAGGGCATGCCACTTAAATTTAGGCACACTCGAAATGAATCCTAAGAAGTCTTTCTAGACTTAAAATATTTTATAAATTCCATTCAATTAACAACTATTGAGTGCCTGACAAAAGTTGCAAAGTAATTCTGTTGGATGAATAGGCACCTCTCACGTGTGGTTTGGGGTTAGATATAAGGAATGAGTATGGAATATGAAGGAATATGGAATTGGCCCTGGAGGAACTTATAATTTAAAATGCAAAGACATGTACATAGAAAGTACATATATGGTATAGGAAGCAGAAGGTGATATATGTCTTAAAAAAAGATTGCTGGGCCATTGTGCTATAGGCACCAAAGGGGAGGAGTCAGGGAAGAGGCAGAATTTGAAGTGGTCCTTGAAGGGCTGCAATGATTTGGTCCTAAGACCTGGAGAGGAGCCTCTCAGGAGACACACTCACACCTGCAATGGCATAGAGGTGCACAAACGCTGTTTCATAGGACATGGGAAGCCAGGGAACATTTGTGAATAGGGAAATGGTGTGGTCAGGGTTGTGCACAGGGAACAGCAAACCGCAAAGTACGTAAACTCTGCGGGAAGCCGGAAAGGCTGGAGGGGAGGGAATGGGTTTCTGCAGGTCCCTGGAAATGTGGAGCTGGAGCTTGGGAACAGTCCAGGGCTGGCGGTAAGGGTTTGGGGATCTGGGTGTTGTCTTCCTAGTGTTCATACTTCAGAAGTCCTGAGAAAAGCAAAGAGCCAGGGCAGGTTCTTGCTGGAGGGCGATGGTATCACAAGGGCCAACTTCCATACTGAACATCCCACCCAATGTCTGACACTTCAAACATGAAACCCCTCAGCACCAAGTAAGGTCTATGGGGAGGTGGGAAGTCAAGGTGTAGAGAACCCGAGAGGATAGTGCTTCCCAACGCACATCAGGGCTAAAACAAAGCAAGGATTAAATGGGATACATTTAAAACAGCGTATTTGGACCTTGTTCAACAGCCATCTTTCTTCTGAGCCTAAAGAAACTCGGAAGGAAGTCCCAGCATTTGAATATATTGTCATGGCCTGCATTCTTTTTGAAAGGGTGTTTTAAGATACTTTATTTGTTTTCCTGAAAGCCCTGTAACTGTGCCTGCCGTCTCTACTTCATGCCTGTCAAGGAGCACTTGGGGCAGAAACCTGTAGGATCCAGTGGTGTTATTCAAGTTCATTGTCCAGTGGTGTTATTCAAGTTCATTGTCTTTACTGCGCCCTGAAAATGGGGAAAGGTCTGGGTGTCCACCCTGAGGCCTCGCCTCAAGGAGGAACTTGGCATAGTTTTCCAGCTGGTAAGTACATGGGCAAAGGAAAGAAAGCAGGGTATGAATAGCGCCCCCGTGGGAAGCAAGAGTTAAGACTGCCACCGACCCGGCTTTATCCTAGAACCCAGGAAAGCGGGGTCACTCCGGGCTAGTGACGTCCCCCGAGCGAGCGGCGCCTGAGGAGACTGGAGGAAAGTCAGATCCTATCTGTGCTTCTAGTTATCCCCGCAGCTCCTTCTCCGGGAAAATAATCCTGACCCCAACATTCAGGAGCCATCTGTCCTCTCCCCAGTTACCCGGGGTCGAGCAGCTAGCCTGGGGTCAGGGTCATGTAGCGGGCGGGCGGGAGGAGAGCCCTGCAGCTGGAAGCAGAAGGGCCCGGGGAATCCCGCGAATCCGCCGGAGCGCGTGGCGGCGGGGCGTCCCAGGGCTTTCCCGGCCGCCGTGCGCGGGGCGGCCGCGGGGCTGCGGACCCTCAAGCCCAGTGTAGCCGGGTGGCAGCCGCGGAGCAAAGCAGGTGGGTGTGGGTGTGGAACCCGGCCCGGGGCCGTGGTGAGCACCAGGCGCGCGGGAGCAGAGGAAGGCTCCCGCCAAGGTGTGGGCGGCGCCCGCCCGCCCGCGCCCCGGCCGCGCCCTGGGTACCGGAGCGCTGTCCGCGGCCGAGCGCACAGCTCCGGAGCTGCGAGGCCGAGCCACGGCGTACCCGGTGGTGCCCGGCCAGCCGCACAGCCCTGCCACCCCGCCCCACCTCTCCGCCGCCCACCTCGAGAGCCGCAAGCGCCGAGGAGGAGGAGGAGGAGGAGGAAGAGGAGGAGGAAGAGGCGGCGGCCGCTCCTGCCCGCGGGTGCGCGGAGCGCGGGAGGAGGCGGAGCGGGAGGCTGGGGTGGCCGCGGCCGTGTGTGCGCGCCGGGCCGGCGAGCAGCGGGGCGGGGGACCGGCGCCCCAGAGCGCCCCGCCTCGCCTCCCGCGCGCAGCCTCTGCCCTGCTCCGCCACAGACACACACCCACCAAGCACCCACCGCCCTCCGCCCCCGCCGGCCGCCGCCGCGCCTCGGGCAGCCCCAGCGACAGGCAACTCCCGGGCTGGCGCGGCTCGCTTTCCGGCTCCTTCCGCGCGGCGAGCTCAGCCCCGCTCGATTTTTCCTTTTCTATTCCAGCCCTCTCTCGTCTGCGCGGCGGTGGCGGCGGCGGTGGCGGCGGCAGGGGGATGGGGGCCCCGCCTGGGGAAGGGGGTGAAGATCGATGAAGATTATTGTTCTTTTTAAGGATGCCTTAGCTTGCTCCCGCCGCCTCTCCTTGGAGCCTTCCTACTAGAGACCGTGAACCAGAGTCAGGGATGTAAAGAGAGGGGGAAAAACACGCCCGGAGCTCCAGCCAGCCGGGGAGACCCTCCTCTCTGTGGAGGGGAGGGGGATTTCCAGCGACAGATCATTGGCGAAGGGGATCGTCGCAGGGAGAGGAGCCCCGGAGGGAGCGGGGAATCCCACAGCCCTTTGTGGTGCCCGAGCCCGTGCCGTCTGCTGAGCGGGGTCGGTGGGAGCTAGGTAAGTGGCGGGGGCACTGCTGCTCCCCGAAGGGGTCTTCCTTTAAGAATGAATCATCGTGGCAGCCTAGCCAGACTTGAGTTGCTAAAGGAATTGGAAACTGCCATATGGCGCCGAGTGGACTTACACACAAAGCTGACTTAGCCCCGAGAGGGTGTTTAATGTAAGGCTCCTTCCCGGTGGGGAAGGCACTCAAGTGTTAGCCCCTGAAAAGCTTCCCAGCAGCCTGCCTGGGAAGGTATGGGGAATGTTATTTCTAGGAGAGGAGCTCTTGTTGCCTTCTGTGCATTTGTTGGTAAATGCCACACTCACACGCACACACTTGTGGGACTGGATTTAGGGAGTGTGATGTCTCTGATGTATGAACAGTCCTCAGAGCACAGAGCCATGCATGCATTTTATTCTTCAAGCGCTGCGCGGTTTCTGTTCTGTAGCATGATTCCTGAGAGGGAGAACGGGTCTCCAAGGAAAGAGCTTCATGGCTGTTTCCAACACACTCTGCTAGGGGACTTGGGAATACATTTGCCCTGAATGGCATCAAAATATTATCGACCATTTGCCTCATCATTTGCTCCCAGTGCTTAATGACCCTTTCAAAATAGTATCCTGCCATCCATTTTCTCGAGTTATGTGCATTTATGTGTATTCATTCATAAAAATTGTCAGTGTGCAATATGCACAAGCATGCCATTTTTGCAATATTATGACTGCACAACTGTTTCAACAATAAATAATAAATACAAGATTATACTGGAAAAATTTAGTATGCACAGATGTACACTGGGATGATTTCATGCATGATCAACATTTCTTCTAATCATTATTTTTCGCATTGATTGGCTTTTTGATTTTGCTGGGAACTTGATTTTCTTAAGTCCAAGACAAAGGAAAAGTAAACATTTTATTGTTATTTTTAAATGTGTAGTATTGTGTGGGACAGAGGTCTCTTGGTTTATTTACCAATAAACATCAATCAAGATACTACATTTCATAGGACAAGTGACAGATAGATTTCAGTCAAAGATCTAATCTTGTCAGTGCTGAATAACTTAAAGGAAAGGTTTTGTGAAAGAGGGTAACATTTTTAAAATTATGTATGTACACATAAAAAGTTTTGCTTATCTATTTCACTCTTGAGGGGTGTATGTGTGTCAATAAATATAAAGTTGTCCACAGCTTAACTTGTAATACATGAATAAAACCTATAGACATCTAGACTAGAGAGGTCTTTGTTTTTAAATTAACCAAAACTTAAACAGTTGAGTAATTTGGTACATTATACATGTGTATGTGCATTTAATTGCTGCTTGAAGTGGTGTTTTTTAATGTAAGGCATGAAAAGTGCTTACTTGTGTTTGCGTAGACTTTCTGAGAATTTTGAAGATCCAATGCATAAATAACTTTTTTCCTCACTGAATGAAAAGTACCCTTATCACCTAAAAGAGTTGATATGAGTCCGCAGAGTAAATACCATAATGCCTTCTCTCTTGCCTTCGGGTTCAGACCCGTTGTTTATCACAAACAGAATTCTGTTTAATGCGCCCTTCTTCCTTCTCTGGAACTGTTCAGACTTTTGGAGAAAGGAGTGAATCACCTGGCAGTTCTCTTTGCTTTCTTCCTCCTTCAGCTTCACCCTTCCCTCTCCATGTTAGTGTTCCCAGATCTCCCTCAGACACAAACTCACACGCACTGACTCCAGAAAATAACTCGACTGCCTGCCACTTGGAGAGTTCTCATCCTCGCATATTCCCTTTCTGTTGCCTCTCTTTTCTTTTTCTCCTGTTTTTCTGAGTAGAGTCAATCTATGCATCAGCTGAAATTATTTACAATTTCACTGTTCTCCAAATCCCACAGTTCAACTCTCCAAACATACATGTTTATTGAATTCTCAGATGGGATTAGTTAGAAATTATTACCTTATCCAATCCTTTCTGTTTGGCTTTTAAAACTTCCTTGTTTATGCAGTAGGGCAACTGTGGACATCAGCCTGCCATTCTAACTTTTTTTTTTTAATTTTTTTTTTTTCTGTCTTCCGGGATACAGCAACTGCCATTCTAACTTTAAGTATGATAATAAAAGTGATATTGCTAGAAAAAGTGAAATGGCAGGATATGGTTTCAGTCACATTTCTTGGCAACTTAAAAGCACATCTCTCGAGTTTTTTTGTGTGTGTACCTGCCTGCATGTCTATAAATGTGCTAGTCTGTGGAGCATCTTCATTAAGCTTGAGAAACATATTTTTTGTTGACTGTGTATCTGGCATTTTTAAATGGTACTCTAGAGAGACCAATATATGTGTATACATATAATGACAGTAGACCAAATTACTGGTAAAATCTAGGAAACCTACAAGATATGTTTCATTCTGCCCTAACACATTTTTTCCTTGGTAAGGAAGTAATTAGTTCCTTAAAATTTGCTGTCCCTTAAAGACTAATTCCAAAGGAAAATTTTTAAAGTTGATAGGAAATCTCATGTACACTTTAAGGTAAATATACATGGTTAAGATAGTCTGCTTATTTCAGAATGTAATATTATTTGAGATTTGCTTATATTTGTCAAGTGGATTTTGCATAAAATCACGATGCCTATTATATTCACAAGTCAGAGGAATGGAGAGTACAGATACATTATATGGGACATTTTTTAAGTTCAGAGTATTTTATTCAGGTTAGAGTTTATGGCCTTGTTACTCCCCAAGTGATAAAATAAATTTTATAGAGCAGAGCAGTCTTCAATTTTTTAGTCACATTCTGCAAGTATCTTCATACACTAGATCTATAGCCCATTCTGTTTCATTGCTTATAATATTTCCTCCTTTACTTCCTGAATATATATTTCCACCAGCTCTTTACTGCAAGTACAAGTTGTGAGGCAGAAAGTCAAGTGTGTGAGACCAGGGTCCCTGGACCTGTGTAAGCCAAACCCTCTAGTGTCATCTCGAAAAGTGCCTGTTCCCATAGATTGACTTGGGCATCTTTACTCTCTGATTTAATGTCCTGTAGCCACTCACTAACTCATTCATTAATTCATTTATTACTTATTAAATATGTATAAGGAAGAGTGCTTGACCAGAATGTAACAAATGCAAAAGATATAGAAGACAGTCCTGCCTTCAAGGATATTTTAAAGTGTAGAGAGTCCAAAAAAAAACCTGAATAACTGATTGAAGAATCATGGTTATAGTTCAAAATGATAGCTTTCTTCCATACAGAAATGCACTTAACAATATCATGCTTAATAGGTTAAGACAAATTCATGAAGAGGATCACAAAAATTTATCACAGGCTATGCATTTGGGAATTGTTAGAAAACAATAATAATAGTACATTTTATTAAAATTTTAGAATTTACATTTAAATTAGATAAGAATACTATCATTATAAGTAATATATATTTTATTTTATTACATAAATAAAATAAAATTATTATAACAAACACTTAAGCTAGGTACTGCTTTAAGCATTTTACAGATACTAATATTTTCATTCTCACAACTACCTGTGAAGTCACTGTCGATAACCTTTATTATATATTATATAATAGATATGAAAACTAATGTTCAGAGACTTTTCTTGTCTAAAGTCATATAGGAAGTAAATGGTAAAGTCAAACTTGAACCCAGGTGTTCTGGCTTTACCTAACCACTATGATATCCAGAAATATTAAGAAGCATGATCCCAAGCAGAACAAGATGTTTGCAGTTCCTAGATTTATTTGGAGCTATGTGTTCTCACAAAAAGATGCCATCGTTATTACCACAGGAGAATGCTTGGAAAAGGCCAAAAGTAGGGACTTTGTTTTAAGTAGGAGAAAACTCCCAAATTTTCAACGTGAATTTGAAATAAGAAGGTAGTTTAGTTAGAGGCTGATTTTTAAAATGTGTGTGGGATTTTATCAGAATGCTAACACATTAGACAGTACTATCCTTACAGTAAGCACAGAAAGTGAGGCCGGCTGACACAGATGATCTGATCGGTCAATTTCTGGTGATAGTTTATTTTCATTTTTAGTTTTTCTGAAGTTTATGAATTACTTTGAATAAAATATAGTATTACAAATACATTTAATTTAGCGATTTTTAAAATTATATGTTTATGTTTTAAAAGAAAATTATTAGTTTTGCAATATTATTTTCTTTTACCCGTGTCCCCATTTTTTTCCTCTGTAAAATGTAACCCCAATGTTTTAATGGAAGTTGAAATATAGTCACTTAACAGATTTACTTCCTAGTATATTTTTTAGAATGCATTTATTTTATTAAGTAGCAAATAACTATAATAAAATCATGAAACCATAAATCAAATTATAAATTGAGATTTTCATCAATAGAACTTTATATAATATTTGAAGTAAAGTTTTTTTCTAAATAGACACTGCTTCTGTTTATGTGAAAAATATCATCTGGATTAAATTTGAAAGATAAAATGATTAAATATTGCTTGTACGATGCCGTAGAATCAAATATTTAGATATATCCTCATGATTGATTGACATTTTTATTTTTCACACAGATATTAGGTCTTATAGGTTCAGTCACATTGTATAGCCAGCTTTCAACGCACATTGGCTTGTTATAAAAAAGTTCATTTTAAAAATTTGGTTATTTTAGAACTCATATATATTTCCTCATAAAAACAGTACTTGAAATGACGTTTAGGTCCTCAGACCAATCTACCAAAACCTTTTTAATCAGTAATATACCTGAAATACAGTACCGTTAGTACTAAAAAACCCAACCATGATATATGGCAATATTCCTGGGGAATCGTTACTGACTTCTGTTTGAGGCTGTCTTGGGATGCAGTGGTGAATGCAATACTGGCTAGGCCCACAAGGAGGAGAAAAAATGGAGAGGGAGTTTCTATCCAATTAACTCTGACGTTAGCCAGAATGAAGGAAGCTTTTTAAGATTGGTATAGGCAAAATGTTGAATAATTGATTCGGAGTTCTATCGTGAGAGCCAGGGACTGCATCTCCCTCAGGATTCTCATTTGGTATTTCATCCTAAAGATATCCACTGAGCTCCTTCTCTGTGCTAAGCCCTAAGCTAGTTATTAGGGACATAAATATGAATAAGACACCATGTACCCACAGCCTACATGTGTAGATGAGTAAATCACACACACAAAAATATCGTAAATGCTATTGGCAGGGGGGGGGGACAGCAATCCAATTGAGTAGTTGCGGAACAGAAGCATCCCAAGGGGTAGAAAATACAGTTGTTTTCAGTTCCTAGGTATATTTAGAGCCATGATTCTATACTCAGATCCAGTGCCCTAGTTTTTGAAGCAGTATTTTGTAATGTCCCCTTTACTTTCCTGAAATAATATTAATAGATAATATAACTTATCTACACCTATGTTATTTATTTTTTATTGATGCATAATGTTTGTACTTATGGGGTACATGGGATTTTTTTTACATGCATGGAATGTGTAATGATCAAGTCAGGGTATTTGGGGTATCCATCACCCCAAGCATTTATCATTTCTATGTATTGGGACATTTCAAGTCCTCTCTTCTAGCTATATTGAAATATATAATATATTGTTAACTTTAATCACCCTACTCTGCTAACAAACATTAGAATTTATTCCTTCTATCTAACTGTAACACATATAGTATTTTAAAATCAATATAAATTCCATATCTGTAATAGAAAGGATAAATAAGAGGAAAGCAGCTTATGATAAAAGACTTATCAATGTATATGCTTACATATAACTACACTGGAAAATGTAATAAAATAGACGCTTGCCACTTAAAATGCATAAGTTTGGATAAGAGAATATGTTTAGATAAGAGAAGAAGATACATTTGGATAAGAAGATAATATTCAACTGAATATTGGTGACCATTTTGTATATTTGCAGCTGACCATTTTGTATATTTGCAGGTGACCATTTGTATATTTCTTTTGAAATAAGAGCGAAATAAATATATTCATTGGGTGTGACAGCGACAATTGCAAACAGATTGTGGGTGTGCTATATAATTGAATCAGTTAATAGGAGCAGCATTATAGCAGGAGACATCATTTTCCAAAATGGTGAGCAAATCTCAGTGAAGTTCCAAATAAGGTAGTTACATTCCTAGGAAATTCCTATGTAAAAATGTGTTATGTACAGTAGGGCTAGAATCTAGTCACAGATAACAGTAAGCAAGCTTTTCATTTACATAAGTGTCTGATGAGACACTGTAAAAGTTGTGATGGACACCGAATTTATGCACACATAGCAGGGTTTCCTGCACTCCTAGGCCTTGCCCTCCAAAATACTTCACAACTTTAGAAAACTCATTCAAAAAGGACCCTATTAATCTCCTTCAGCAGCACTGATTATGGTGATATTTTCCCATTGAAGAAAGCCAATCCAGTTCTACTGTGTGACTATGTTGAAAACATAGAATTCTCTTAGGTTTTTAGTATGCAGGTAAGTTTAGAGGGTGACTAAATAACAAACAAAATAAACACCAACAAAATCAAACCAAGTAGATTGCTAAACATTCCAGACATCTTAATAGTAGGCACAATATGTGAGGCAGGCTGACAGAGATGATTTGATCATAACTGTCAGGAGTTTCATTTTCTTTGTGGGAGTGTCAGACAAGACTTCACAGATGAAGTGACATCTAAGCTCATTTTAAAAAGATGAGTGTGAGTTGCTGTACTGAGATCTTTGCCCTCAGACCCTGGTCCTTCCTTGGGAGGCGATGGAGCTCAAGGAGAGCCCTGTAGGCTGTCCCCACCCGAGGGCCTGCCCCTCCAGCTGGGGCCCACCCCTCCCTCCTTTGCTCTAGCCTGAGGCCTGGCCCCCAGGACCTGCCTTGGAGATGCCCCCAGACCCTCTTCCCCTTCCCCAACTGACACCTGAGCCTGCACCTCCCAGGGGAAATCTACTGCCCTCCCTCCTCCCCATCCTTCCTTCCCTCCTCTCCTCTTCCTCTATGCTCCCCCAGGCCCAGCCCACCCACACTTCCCACACCCCACCCCAGACTCACTCTCCACTGTGACTTTGGCCTGTGCCTTTCATTAAGGGTCTCACAGCTGAAGAAGCTACAGACAGCAAACCCCACATTGTGCAGAACCAGGCAGCAACACATGCCCTTGGCATTGATCTCCAGGTTCTCCCCCGGTACCCAGGCCACCACATTCTGTGTCCATGGCAGCTCCACATGGCTGTGTCACTGCACTTCCAGGGCCACTGGGCTCTGCTCCTTCACAGTATCTGGCTCCAGCTTCCTCCTGAACAGTACCAGCGCCTCTGGAGTCACAGGAGAGGGGAGGTCATGACAGCTGTACCCCACCACCGACCTCCAGAAAGCCAAGGCACAGAGGGCACACCCAGCCCCAAGCACCTGCCCTAGCCTAGCCCACTGTTCCTGATAACAAATAAATTACAGCATGCATTTTCTCAAACTCAGACTTTAAGTGTCTGGCCACTTGAACTGAAGATGAGCTTGGTCTTTCAAATCATGAATACTATGGATGGGAAAAGTCAGATTTGCTCACCCAATGTGTGGAATACTAGAATTAAAAGGAATTTTCCCTCACTTTTTTGTCCTGGAGCTGGCCATAAAGAAATTCTCTGACCTACCTTGTATGATTGTAGGCCATAAGACTCATTTCAGAAAGGGTCCTGCCCTGCACCCTGGTGGAAGGAATTCTGCACAGAGAGGCCAGGAAGAATCTGAACAGGCCTTGCTGAGTTTCCCCACTCAGTCTATTATTTTGAGATCATAGCTTTTTTTTATATAATCACATTTTTATATGGTTTTCAATCATGCCTATTCAATGAAGTTTCCATAAAAGGCCCAAGAGGACAGGGTTCAGAGAGCTTCCAGATAGCTGAACAATGGAGGTTCCTGGAGGGTGGCATGTCCTGGGTAGGCATGGAAGTTCCAGGCCTCTTCCTGATACCTTGCCTTATGCAGCTCTTCATCTATATTCTTTGTAATATCCTTTATACTGGAGATCTCAGCAACCCACTTGCAGCATTGGACAGATCATCCAGATAGAAAATCAACAAAGAAACATAGGACTTAATGTGCCTATGGACAGAATGGATCTAATAGGTATTTATAGACTATTTCCTGCAACAGCTGCAGAATACACATTCTTCTCAGCACATGGATCACTCTAAAGGGTAGACCATAGTTCAGCCACAAAACAAGTCTTTAAAAATTTAAAAAAAAACATGTCAAGTACCTCCTCTGACCATAATGGGATAAAACTGGAAATCAGTAACAAGAGGAACTTTGGAAACTATAGAAACACATCGAAATTAAACAATATGCTTATGAATGACCATTAGGCTAATGAAGAAATTAAGAAGGGAAACTATGAAACTACTAGGAGAAAACATGGGGAAACTCTCCAGGTCATTGGTCTGGACTAAGATTTCTTGAGTAATACCTCAAAAACACAGGGACCAAAGCAAAAATGGAAAAACGGGATCACGTCAAGCTAAACATCTGTGCAGCAAAGAACACAATCAACAAAGTGAATAGACAACCCACAGAATGGGAAAAGAATATTTGCAAACTACCCATCTAACAAAGGATTAATAACCAGAATATATAAGGAACTGAAATTACTCAGTTGGAAAAAATCAAATAATCTAATTTCAACATGGACAAAATATCTGAATAGACATTACTCAAAAGAAGACATATACATGGCAAGTAGGTATATGAAAAAATGGTCATCTCTAATCATCAGAGAAATGGAAATCAGAAGAAAGAAAATAGTGTATCAAAGAGATATCTGCATTCCCATGTTTTACTGTAGCACTGTTCACAATAGCCAAGATTTGCAATCCACCTTAGTGTCCATCAACAGATGAATGGATAAAGAAAACGTGGTACATATGCACAGTGGAGTATTATTCAGCCATAAAAAGAATGAAATCCTTTCATTTGCAAAAAAAAAAAAAAATGGATGGAACTATAGGTCATTATTTTAAGTAAAATGAGCCAGACACAGACAAATTTTGCATCTTCTCATTCACATGTGGGAGCTAAAAATGAAAACAACTGGACTCGAGGAGATAGAGATAGAATGATGGTTACCAGAGAGGCTGGGAAGGGTAGCAGGGAGGAGGGGATAAAGTGTGAATGGTTAATGGTTAAAAAAATATAGTTAGATGGAATGAACAAGATCTAGTATTTGATGGCACAACATGGTAACTAAAGTCAACAATAATTTATTGTATATTTTAAAATAACTAAAAGAGTGGAATTGGAATGTTCTTAACACAAAGAAATGATAAATGCTTGAGATGATGGATACCCCAATTACCTTGATTTGATCATTACACATTGTATGCCTGATCAAAACATCACATGTACTCATAATAATTTAAAATAAAAATAAAACTTAAAAAAAAGATGAGTGAGTGAGTATTCTCCAGGTAGAAAAGGAGACAGATGGAGAGTAGCCTAGGCAGAGGGGAACAGCGTTTGCAAAGCAGTGTCATTAAAAAAGGGCTTGGCTGGTGATTGTGGTTCAGCATTTGCAGTTGTAGAGAAGTGATGGGAGAAGAAGTTTGAGATTAGGTGTGAAAGGTGTATGCCACCCTGCATCATTTGGATTTTATCCTGTAAGACAGGTGGTGGGGGGTCAACTACTTTTAAAAAGGTAGTCCTTTTTAAAGGACTACCTTTACGGTCCACTTCATTTTTGAAGACAATCTCTGAGCTGGCATGAAGAGGATGAACTATAAGAGGAGAAAGATTGATCCTTGGGAGACTACTTAGGAGTCTGTTGAGGAATGTAAGTTGGATAAGGTCCAGGATTTAGCTTAAACGGGGCTGGTATAGAAGGGGAAGAGGGTTTGATTCCCAGTGGCAAACACTTGCAATCCAAGTGTCTCCAACTCTTCCAGCTCTCGACACCGGTCATCATAATAGCAGGCATTAGCCTCCCTTTTTTCTCTCAGAGTCATAATATTAGTTGAGCTATCTTGAGCTTCTGTAGTAAGCCTCCATATTTCAGTGATTAATAGAGTCAACATTTATTTTTTGCTTATATGAGAGTCCAGTGTGTGTGTGTGTTTTGTGTGGTGACTTGGAGGACCTAGACTCTTTCTCTTGGTACTAGGAACTTGTAGTTCTCTGCATCTAGCTGTCACTGTGAAAGAGAATGAACATAGAGAAGGCACACCCAAGAGGTGACACACCTCGCTTCCATTCATATCCTGTTGGTGAGATAGTCACCTGTCTGTGTACAAAAAGAACTGGCATATGTAACCTCTGGCTAGGTAGCCACTCCCCAGCAACATTTCTATATCATGGAAAGGGAAGCACAATTTATGCTAAATAGCTATTTCTACCATATCCTGCATCTCTGGCCACAGGTAGGAAAACCTTAACCCCAGGAGACAACCTGAATGCCACCTAGGCATTGCATCTATCTCAAAGTCCACATTCTGTGGGTGATGCTAAATCCCTCACACCATTAAGTCCGGATATGGCCCCTTGTTATCCAGAAACCTTTGTACTAAAAGGTGCGTTATCAGCCTTGCAATATATAGGCATACATCATTTTATTGAGCTTTGCTTTATTGCACTTTGTAGATACTGCATTTTTTACGAATTGAAAGTTTGTGGCAACCCTGCATGAAACAAGTCTCTGAACACCATTGTTCCAACAGCATGTGCTCACTTCGTGTGTCTGTATCACATTTGGGTAATTCTTGTACTGTTTTAAACTTTTTCATTATTATTGTATCAGTTATGGGTGATCTGTGATCAGTGATCTTTGATGTTATCACTATAATTGTTTTGGGGCACTGTGAACTGTGCCCGTGTAAGGCAAACTTAATAAATGTGTGTGCTGATTGCTCCCCCAACTGGTCGTTCCCACATCTTTCTCCTCCTCTTCAGACATCTCTATTCCCTGAAGCACAACAATATTGAAGTTAGTCCAATTAATAACCCTGAAATGGCCTCTAAGTGTACAAGTGAAGGGAAGAGTCACATTTCTGTCACTTTAAATCAAAAGTTAGAAATGATTAAGATTAGTGAGGAAGGCATGTCTAAAGCTGAGATAGGCCAAAAACTAAGCCTCTTGCACCGAACACTTAACCAAGCTGTGAATGCAAAGGAAAAGTTCTTGAAGGAAATTAAAAGTGCTGCTCCAGTGAAGACACAATGGTAAGAAAGTGAAACAGCCTTATTGTCTATACGGAGAAAGTTTGAGTGGTCTGGATAGAAGATCAAACCGGATACAATATTCTCTTAAACTAGAACCTAATGCAAAGCAAGGCCATAGCTCTCTTCAATCCTATGAAAGCTGAGAGTTGTGAGGAAGCTGCAGAAGAAAAGTTGGAAGGTGACAGAGGATGGTTCACAAGGTTTAAAAAACGAAGCAATCTCCATAACATAAAAGTGCAAGGTGAAGCAGCCAGTGCTAATATAGAAGCTGCAGCAAGTTTTCCAGAAGATTTAGCTAAGATCATTGATGAAGATGACTACACTAAACAAAAGCTTTTCAGTGTAGACATAACAGCTTTCTACTGAAAGAAGACGCAATCTAGGCCTTTCATAACTAGAAAAGAGGAGTCAATGCCTGGTTTCAAAGCTTCAAAGGACAGGCTGACTCTCTTGTTAGGGGCTGAAATGCGCTGGTGACTTTAAGTTGAAGCCAATGTTCACTTCCCATTTCGAAACTCCTAGGATCCTTAGGAATTATGCTAAATCTACTCTACTTATGCTCTATAAATGGAACGACAAAGCCTGGATGACAGGACATCTGTTTACAGCATTGTTTACTGAATATTTTAAGCCCACCGTTGAGACCTACTGCCCAGAAAAAAACGATTCCTTTCAAAATACTACTGCTCATTGACAATATACCTTGCCACCTAAGAGCTCTGATGAAGGTGTACATGCAGATAAATGTTTTCATGCCTGCTAACACAACATCCATTCTGTAGCCCATGGCTCAAGGAGTAATTTTGACTTTCAAGCCTTATTATTTTAGAAATACATTTCTTAAGGCTATAGCTGCCACAGAGGTGATTCCTTCTGATCTATCTGGGCATAGTCATTTAAAAACCTTTGGGAAGGGATTTACCATTCTAGATGCCATTAAGAACATTCATGATTCATGAGGAGGTCAAAATATCAGCATTAACAGGAGTTTGGCAGAAGTCGATTCCAATCCTCATGGATGACTTTGAGAGATTTAAGACATCATTGGAGGAAGTAACTGTAGATGTGGTGGAAATAGCAAGAGAACTAGAATTAGAAGTGGAGCCTGAAGATGGTACTGAATTGCTGCAATCTCATGATCAAACTTGAGCAGATAAGAAATTGCTTCTTATGGATGAGCCAAAAAAGTAGTTGCTTAAAATGGAATCTGCTCCTGGTGAAGATGCTGTAACATTGTTGAAATGACAATAAAGGATTTAAGTTGAGAAAGCAGCAGCAGGGTTTGAGAGGAATGACTCCAATTTTGAATGCAGTTCTACTGTGGGTAAAATGTTATCAAATAGCATCACATGCTACAGAGACATCTTTTGGGAATGGAAGAAACAAGACAAACTTCATTGTTGGCTTAGGTTAAGAAATTGACACAGCCACTTTAACCTTCAACCACCACCTCCATGATCAGTCAGCAGCATCAACATGAAGGCAAGACCCTCCACCAGCAAAAAGATTATAACTCACTGAAGGCTTGGGTGATTATTGGCATTTTTTTTAGCCATAAAGTATTTTTAAATTAAGGTATATACATTTTAGTAGACATAATTCTATTGCAAACTTAATAGACTACATTATTTTGTAAACATAACTTTCATATGCACTAGGAAAGCAAAAATTTTATGTGACTTGCTTTATTGCAATATTTGCTTTATTGCACTGGTCCGGAACTGCACCCACAATATCTTTGAGGTATGCTGTACAATGATGAGTCAAGGTTGGATTAATTGCATTTAAAATACCCTTTTGGGAAGAGAAGAATGGAAGACATAGACCAATCATTGACCCATAACATGGAAGAAACCCTACTAGATATTGTTGAAGACCCCCTGTTCTGGCAGTAGAGCAAATTTCTTTTCTAGATCCTCGTCTTGGAAGAATGTCTTTGTTCATTGTTCTTGGTAACCCTGGCTACCCTCTGGGAGGTTCTTCATTGTGCATTACTCTGTATGGCCACATCCAAAATGGATATTGAGAAGTATGCCCTTCCTGGAACATATATGACTTCCTCAACCTGCTTCTTCCCAGTGCAGTATAGATGCCTAGAGGTTTTTTTACAGTCACTGTTTTTTTCTTTATTCTTAGGCATTGCTCTTAATTTCTACGACAATAATATTCTCTCAAAATCTTCAGAGGTTACTTACCTATTTGCTTTCTGTCAATTACACCACTAACTACAGTGAAGGTCCTTTTTATTCATAATTTTTGAACCTGCTTCATTCCTTTGCTCACGTCTGAACTGCCCATGTCTCAAGTGGTTATGTTGGGGTCATCTCAAAAATAGGCTTGAGAGGTTAAGTAACTTCATTAATCAGATCTTTACTGCAAGGCTGAGTCACTTTGTCTAACTAGGAAGTCATAAAGGACTTCTGTCACTCAAAGCCTTTTTAGTGTTATTATAGTTCCTATAGCAGTGGGCTGTTCCAGCTTCAAGAGGTCTTATATTTCTAGACCTTGGCTTTTCCCCCTTATCTCTGTTCTCAAACTGGCCATTCTTTCCTGAGATCATCGATTATTTCATAATACTTTGCTGTGGGCAGCAAGGAGCAACCACTAAACTCTAACATTCTGGCTCTTTCTAACCATTTCCTTCAAAGCTATAGATCTGCCCTCTAAGTAAGCACAGTTTTGCCAAGGCGTAGCAGGTCCTGGCCTCTTTTCTTCTGTGTCTGTTTCCTTGCTGATGGCCAATGCCACGGTTTTAGATTTTTTGCAAAGGCAGCACCCCCCTGCAAGGTATCAATTTCAAGGTAAGTTAGACCTACCTATCGGGTACAATGAACACTGTTTGGGTGATGGGCACACTTAAAGCCCTCACTTAAGCATTATAAAAGGTATCCACGTAACAAAAACATTTGTACTCCCTTAATATTTTGAAATTAAGAAAAAAGATAAGTTATGATAATGCTAGCTGCTGCAACGAACACCAGAATGTTAGTGATCTGACATAACAAAGGTGTATTTCTCACCCACATAACAATCAAGTGAAAAGAGAGAGAACACAGATAAGGCACAACCACCTCTTAGACATCTTAACTCAGATGTGACAACAACACTTCTGCTTGTATTTCACTTTTGAGACCTGGTCAAATAGCCCCATCTAGATGCCAGGGGGCTGGGAAATGTAATCTCTGGCTCAACTTCTCAGTGACAATTCTCTCTTATGAAGGTGAAGCACAAATTTAGATAGACAACTAGCCATCCCTGCTGTAGCCCCCTTTCTTCAAAATAAGTTAGGGGAGAAAATGTTTGAATTACATTCACTCCCTACTTAGTCATGATATGGATGGCATCTCCCCTCTGCATGCCTGTCTTTTCTTTGGCTCTCCACCCAGACCTTTGGGATGTCTTCCGCTGAGACACATCTTCCTTCATTCTCTAAAGCATCCCTTTTATAATGCTCTTGTATATAATAGACTCTGGCTGCGTGCTTTGGGATAATTACAGCACAGACAAAAAACTAATTCTAATTAAATGTTAGATGTCACTGCTCCTAGAAACACATTTACTGTTTCTCATCACAGGAGTTTTATCACCCGTCCATATCTCACTGGGGCCCAGATACCTGACATTTGCTAGGTCTGTCTTCCTCTAGACACTTCCTCCCATCTTTTCATCCAGAATTTTCCCACTATCCTTTCTCAAGGTGACAGTGGATGACTCCAAAAGTCAGAGGTAGTTCATTATGCAGAACAGTTTAACCCTTGTGTCTCTGACTTCCACAAGGACACTTGCCTATAATAGCCAAACAGTCCATTATGGTTTTTTTCTGAAACAAAGAAGCAGTTCTTTCCCAAGAGGACTTACTGTTTCTTGTACTCTAATTGGCTTGAAATTGTAGCCAGCTTTTTAAAATGCACTCAGAAAATACTTAGTAAGCACTTTTCAGATGTAAAGCACTCTGCTAGGTCACGAGGTTAAACAAACTTAGTCCTTACCCTCACGAGGCTTACGGTCTGTCTGAAAGCAAGCGTGGAACCTCCAGATCCCCTCTAATGCTAATTGCAGTGAGTCTGCCCTAGATCCAATGATTGATGATTCTTTGGGTTATGAACTATTTTGAAAGGGAAGGGGAGAAGCAGCGCGCAGGCTGTAGTGTGCTAAATTGCGTGAGTTGAGACATTATGCTGTTGTTATTTTCCAGAGATAATTTTGTGCTCTGCTCCTGTCCACTTGTTTTATTTTTCGCAGACTCTAGGTCTTGAAATATTTAGTGTTTTTACATACTCCCCCCCCCACTTTATTTTCTAACAGATAAAGCTGGCCCTAAAAGGAAATCAGCCAGGTAGGGGAATGTGGCTCTGCATGTCCCAATAGACAGGAATTAGACTTTTGGAATACCAGGTGATGTTCTGTCCAAATATGGGAAAGGGTGTCTGGGAGCAGGCAATATTTGGAGATTCAGACAGGCAGGGACAGGCAGAGGCAGGCAGATTAGAACAGTCTGGCCCCATAGGCACAGAATGCTATGGTTTGTGGGGACATAGAATTTAGGAAGAAGTCTCTCCTAAGTAGCAAGTAGGGGTCTGCCCAGTTTATACATCTCCATTCTCAGGAAAACCAGATGATGGTCACATTATCAATAAAGAAATCCAGGCACAATGGTCAGGACCATTTCCTAGAGCATCACCAAACTACCAACCCTACCACTACAGCTTACTCACTGGACTCTTAGCTTCTTTTCTGGCCCTCTCAGTTAAGTTTGCACTTTGCTTTTTTTTTTTTTTTTTTTTTTTTTGACAAAAAGCAAATCTGATCATGTCACATATTTACCTAAAACCGTTAAGTGATTTCCCACTTTCCTTAGGATAAGGGCCTGAATCTTTAACTTGGGGGTTCCCCTAGTCCTTGTTCATTTCCCAGAGCATCACTAGCATAAGGCTGCTGTACGTGATGGGCTCTGGTCAGTCTGGACTCTGTCCACCAGTGTCATCTCAGGCACTGCTCACCTCTTGTTTTCTGCTACAATTTCTGGCTTTAATTTAGTTCACCTGAGGAGCCCTGGGCTTTCTTTACAGAAGGCCTTCACACCTAGTTGTTTGGGATGCTCTCTTCACACTTTCACCTAATTAATTCTTACTCATGTCTCTGATCTCAGGTCAAAAGTTACTTGCTCAAAGGAGTCGTCTTGGCTCCAGAACAGGACAGGTCTCCTATCACGCTGTCTCCCGGTGCCCTGTGTTCTCTGTGGCACTTACCCCAAATCTAACTTCAGATTGTGGGCAATTGCTCATTTAATATAGGTTTTCTCACACTAATATCAGCATCGTGTGTGAGAATGTAAGCTCGATAAAGGCAGGGACTGCCCTTACTCACTGCTTTATCCACAGCACCTCCCAGAGCTCCATGCACGTAGTAGGTGCTCATTATTTATTTGTGAATAAACGAGGAAAGGAATGGATGGAGCTGGGGCCTAAGTCAAGTTCTAGGTCATAAAACAGAGCAGGTGCCCAGCTCCCAGGAACTGCTGCTCAGGGTTAGGGCAGCATTGGGCCAGAGCAAGTTTGCCTGATGGTGAACCACCAAGCCATGGCCCTGCACTATTTACACTGGCATACTCTTTGCATTCTCTAGACAAGGATCAGCATGGTCCTAGGAATCTAGAAGGGAGTTGAGGTTATAAGTGGAGGCCCAGGGTCTACCACTGGTAGGCATGGAGGTGGCTGGTGGAGAGAAATACAGACAAGGCAAAATGTGGTGCTTCCGATAGAATTTTTCTCCCATCCTTATTAAGAACAGAACTTCTTTCTTATTTAAGTACATAACTCATCCTCATAACTTCACAGGCAAGTTGTCTAGACCCATGCTTTCCAATAGAACTAGATGTGATGATGGGAATGTCCTAGATCTGTGCTCCCTAATACCATAGCCACTAGCCACATGAGCTATTGAATATTTGAAATGTGACTAGTGAGACTGAGAAATTGAATTTTAAATTTAAACAGCCACATGTGGCTACTATACTAGATAGTGTAGGACTACACTGTTATTAGCATGAACTACTTTAGGAAATGCTAAGTTTCAAAAGAACTATGGTTTAAATTCTAGACACATTCACTTATAACCAGTGTTGGCCTCCAGTTTACCATATAAGCAATCTCTAGCACCCAGTGCCTGTTCTGACTCTGATGAGTGTCTCGCAGGTATTTCCTATTACAGGGATTTGAATGCACTGTCTCTTGTTTCCATAGGAATTGTTCTTTGTTGGGGGCATTTCTTTATTTGTGTGGACTGTACAAAAATGTAAAGTATTATACAAATGTAGAACATTGTCTTTGTAAGTATCTATGTAATGTGACCCTAAGTGCTTTCTCACACCCACTTTTCCCAAGCAGGACTTCTTTCTTTGTACCCTCCCCTCTTCTCTCTCTTTCTCTTTCTTCCTCGATTCTAGTTTCCTTTCTGACCTCTAAAATGACACAGACACAACGCTGTGTCCTTTTACAAGTTCCTTTTCTTTTGCATATTGATTTCTTTTCCTTTGTGCTTATTTTTTTTCCTTTTTTTATTTTTATTTTTTAATGTACCACTTAGGGTAATGATAGGAACATGACAGCAAAGAGATTTAATTTTTACACTTAGATTCATTTTGGTAGAATTTGATGCATCATAGTGGACTGAGAATCATTTAACTGCATACATCAGCAGCAATATGAAAAATTCTAAAAATGAATTTTCAAACACAAAATAGTACATCATAGTAAAATTGCTCTTATGAAAGACAATATTTTCCATTTCCCAAATGAAAAACTATGAATAATCTGTTTCAATTTGTAAAAAGTAAAACAAAGATTTGTTTTAAATCAGGGCCACTCAGAAATAAATTTGGATAATTGCAATATTAGTGGGTATAGAGACATTTCAGCTTTCCAGTGGTGTTCGAGCTTTTTTAAAAAATTCTGGTTTTATTTCCCTCATATGTGAAAATGGTAAAAAGATCCAGGGAACTAGGAAAGTAGAATAGATTCTAATGCATAATCTATACCTCCCTTTTATTTCTAGCAATTTCTTTATACACTTTTGGGTGATAGAAGACAGAAAGGAACTACCTTTTATCAATAGAACCTCACTGCACCAGGCTCTGTGCCAGGCCTTCCCCAGATTTTCACATTTCAACTTCATGAATCGTTTAGCAGGTGTTAGTGTTTCCATTTTTCATCTGAAGAAACTGAGATGCAAGTCCACATAAGGTGAAGAGCTGGGATTTGAAACTCAGACTCTTGGATTGCAAGATGTTTCCTCAATACTGTACTAGTTTGCTCCCTTCTTCCACCCCAGGTTATAATTCACTGAAAGTTAATTTTCTTTTCAAGGTGAATCCCAATTTATGTATGTATGTATGTATGTATTATTTTTAAATATTATGGGGGTACAAATGGTTTTGGTTACATGTATCAACTTTGTTATGCTTGAGTGAGGATTATAAGTGTGCCCGTCACGCAGATAGTGTTTATTGTACCCATTAGGTAGGTTTTCACCTATCGCCTTGTCTCCCATACCCCCGTTTGATTTCCACTGAGTTTTACTTCCCTCTGTGCACATGTGTGCTCATCAGTTAGTTCCAGTTTAATAGCGAGTACACGTGGTGTTTGTTTCTCCATTCTTGAGATACTTCATTTAGGATAATGGTCTCCAGTTCTGTTGAAATTGTTGCAAAAGGCCTTAATTCATCCTTCTTCATGGCTGAGTAGTATTTCATAGCATACATATACCACATTTTGTTAATCTACTCATGAATTGATGGGCACTTGGGTTGATTCCACATCATTTCAATTGTGAATTGTGCTGCAATAAACATTTGATTGTAGGTGTCTTTTTGAGAAAATGACTTATTTTCCTTTGGATTAATACCCAGTAATGGGATTGCTGGATCAAATGGAAGGTCTACTTTTAGTTCTTTGAGAAATCTCCATACTGTTTTCCATAGAGGTTGTACGAATTTGCAGTCCCACCAATAGTGTATAAACATTTTCTTCTCTCTTCATCCACACCAGCATCTGTTGTTTTTGGACTTTTTAATAAAAGCCATTCTTGCTGGGGTAAGGTATTATCTCATTGTGGTTTTAATTCGTATTTCTCTAATGATTAGTGACATTGAGCATTTTCTCCTATGTTTATTGGCTATTTTTATACCTTTTTTAAAAAAGCTTCTGTTCGTGTCTTTTGTCCACTTTTTAATGGGGTGGTTTGTGTTTTTCTTGCTGATTTCCTTGAGTTCTTTGTAGATTCGTGTTATTAGCCCTCTATCAGATATATAGCTTGCAAATATTTTCTCCCATTCTGTAGGCTATTTGCTCTGCTGATTATTTCTTTAGCTGTGCAAAAGATTTTTCATTTAATCAAGTCCCATTTATTTATTTTCGTTGTTGCTATGATTGCCGTTGGGGTCTTCTTCATAAATTCTTTGCCTAGACCAATATCTAAGGAGTTTTCCAACATTTTCTTCTAGCGTTCTCATGGTTTCATGCCTTACATCTAAGTCTTTTATACATCTTGAATTAATTTTTGTGAGTGGTGAGAGATATGGATCCTGTTTCATTCTTGCGCATGTGGCTATCCAATTCTCCCATCACCATTTATTCAATAGGGCTTCTTTTCCCCAGTGTATATTGTTGTCTGCTTCGTCAAAGATCAGTTGTCTGTATGTGAATGGTTTTATATCTGGGTTCTCTGTTCTGTTCCATTGGCCTATGTCTCTACTTTTGTGCCAGTACCATGCCGTTTTGCTGACTATAGCTTTGTAGTATAGTTTGAAGTCTGGTAATATGATGCCTCCAGATTCCTTCTTTTTACTTAAGGCTGCTTTGGCTATTCAGGCTCTTTTCTGGTTCCAAACGAAGCATAGAATTATTTTTCCCAGATGTGAAATATGATGTTGGTGTTTTTATGGGGATTGCGTTGGATCTGTAAATCACTTTGGGTACTATGGACATTTTAACAATGTTGATTCTACTGATCTATGAGCATGATATGTTTTTCCATTTGTTTTTGTCATCTGAGAATTCTTTCCTCAGTGTTTCATAGTTCTCTTAGTAGAATCTTTCACTTCCTTGGTTAAGTATATTCCTAGGGACTTTATTTTTCTTTGTGACTATTGTGAATGATAATTAGTCTTTCATTTGACTTTCAGCTTAACTTTTATTGGTGTATATGAATGCTACTGATTTGTGTACATTGATTTTGTAACCTGAGACTTTGCTGAATTTATTCATCAATTCCAGAAGTCTCTTCGTGGCATATTTGGGGTTTTATAGATATAAGATCATATCGTCAGCAGAAAGCCATAGTTTGACCTCCTCTTTCCTGATTTGGATACCCTTTATTTCTTTCTCTTGTCTGATTTCTCTGGTTCAGACTTCCAGCGCTATGTTGAATAGAAGTGGTGACAGTGAGCACACTTTTCTTGTTCAAATTCTCAGTGGAAATGCTTTCAACTTTTCTCCTTTCGGTATGATGTTGGCCTGGGGTTTGTCATATCTCATACAATTTTGAGATAAGTACCTGCTATACATAGTTTGTTGAGAGTTTTTAATCATGAAAGAGTGCTAGATTTTGTCAGATGCCTTTTCTGCAACTGTTGAGATGATCATATGTCTTTGTTTTTGCTTCTGTTTATGTGGTAAGTCACATTTATTGATTTACATATGTTGAACCATCCTTGCATCCCTGGGATGAAGCCCACTTGGTCATGGTGGATTATTTTTTTGATGTGTTGTTGAATTAAGTTTGCTAATATTTTACTGAGGATTTTGCATCTATATTCATAAGGGATATTGGTCTGTAGTTTTCTTTTTTGGTTGTGACCTTTTCTGGGTTTGGTATCAAGGTGATGCTGCCTTCACAAAATGAGTTGGGGAGGATTCCCTCCTTCTTGATAGTATGGAATAATTTCTGCAGTATGGGTATCAACTCTTCTTTGTAAGTCTGGTAAAATTCATCTGTGAATCCATCTGGTCTGGAGTTTTTTTCTTGGAAGCTTTGTTATTACTGCTTCAATATCATTGCTCGTTATTGGTCTGTTCAGGAGTTTTATTTCTTTCTGATTGAGTCTTGGGAGGTTGTGTTTTTTCCAGTAATTTGTCCATTTCCTCTATGTTTTTGAGTTTATGTTCATAGAGATTTTCATAGTATTCAAAGGTGATATTTTGTGTATCAGTTATAATATCTCCTTTTTCATTTCGTTTTTTTTTTTTTTTTTTTTTTTTTTTTTTTTTTTTTTTTTTTTTTTTTTTTTTTTGAGACAGAGTCTCACTCTGTTGCCTGGGCTAGAGTGAGTGCCGTGGCGTCATCCTAGCTCACAGCAACCTCAAACTCCTGGGCTCAAGCGATCCTTCTGCCTCAGCCTCCCGAGTAGCTGGGACTACAGGCATGTGCCACCATGCCCGGCTAATTTTTTCTATATATTTTTAGTTGTCCTATTAATTTCTTTCTATTTTTAGTAGAGACGGGGTCTTGCTCTTGCTCAGGCTGGTTTCGAACTCCTGAGCTCAAACAATCCGCCTGCCTCGGCCTCCCAGAGTGCTAGGATTACAGGCGTGAGCCACCACTCCTGACCTCCTTTTTCATTTCTGATTGAGCTTATTTGGGTCCTTTCTCTTCTATTCCTGATTCATCTAGCAAGAGGCCCATCAGTTTGGTTTATCTTTTCAAAGAACCAACTTTTTGCTTCATTAGTCCTTTCCATTGTTTTTTGTTTGTTTGTTTGTTTCCATTTTGTTTAGTTCTGCTCTTCATTAATAATAATACCTTCAAATAATAATACCTTCATTATTTCTTTTCTTCTGCTAGCTTTAGGTTTGGTTTGCTCTTCCTTTTCTAGTTCCTTGAGACATGTCATTAGACTGTTGATCTGTGATTTTTCTGTCTTTTTGATGTAGGCATTTAAGGCTATGAATTTTCCCCTTAGGACTTCTTTTGCTGAATACCATAGATTTTGATAGCTTGTGGCCCCTTTGTCATTCAGTTCAAGGAAACTTTTTATTTCTGTCTTAATTTCATTATTGTCCCAATAATCATTTGGCAGCAGGTTGTTTAATTTCCATGTCTTTGTGTAGAATTGAATGTTTCTCTTGGAATTGATTTCTAGTTTTATTCCACTGTGGTCTGAGAAGATACATGGTATGATTTCTGTTCTTTTGAATTTGTTGAAACATGTTTTGTGGCCTAAGATATGAGCAATCCTGAAGAATGTTCCATATGCTGATCAGGTGATGTATATTTAGTAGTTTTGGGATAAAAGGTTCTGTAAATGTCTGTTAGGCCGATTTGTTCTAAAGTCCCTTTTAAGTCCAGTGTTTCTTTATTTATTTTTTGCTTGGATGATCCTTCCAATTCTGTCAGTGGGGTGTTGAATTCCTGGGAAATTACGATGCTGCTGTTTATCTCTTTGCTTAGCTCTAGTAGGGTTTGCTTTATGAATCTGGGTGCTCCTATGTTAGGTGCATAGATATTTAACATTGTTGTGTGTTCTTGTTGAATTGTTCCCTTTACCATTATGTCATGTCCATCTTTGTCTTTCTTTACTATTGTTGATTTAAAGTCAATTTTATCTGATATTAGTAGAATGGCTATACCTGCTTTCTTTTGGTTTCCATTTGCATGGAATATATTTTCCATCTCTTCATCTTAAGTCTGAACAAATCCTTGTGGGTTAGATGTGTTTCCTGGAGACAGCAGATACTTGACTTGTATTTTTACATCCATTCAGCCAGCATGTGTCTCTTGAATGAGGCATTCAAACTGTTCACATTGATTGATAGAGTTGATATGTGGTATGCTGTTCTGTACATCCTGTTGGGTAATACCTTATTGCTTTGTTTTACCTCTTGTGCTATTGTTTTATATGAGCTTGGAGCTTTAGCTTTTGGGTGGTTTTAAACTTGTGGGTATCTATTGTGCTGATCCACGTATAATGCCATTCTGAGTATTTCCTGCAGGGCACGTCTGGTCTTGATGAATTCCCTCAAAGTTTGCTTGTCTGGAAAAGTCTTTACTTTTCCTTCATATATGAGAATTGGTTTTTCAGAATATGAAATTCTAGGGTCTGTTTAAGGATTGAAGATGGGGCTCCAATCTTTTCTGTCTTGTAAGGTCTCAGTTGAGAAGTTTGCAGTTAACCTGATGAATTTTCCTTTGTAAGTTACTTGATGTTTTCAGCTTGGCTTGCAGGAATTCCTCCTTCATGTTGACTTTGGCCAGTCTGATGACCATGTGCCTTGGTAATTGCCTTTTTGTAATTAATCTGTTTGTTGAGCTTCTTGCACCTGGATATCTGAATCTCTAGCAAGACCAGGGAAGTTTTCTTCAATTATTCCCTCAAATAGGTTTTCCAGCCCCTGTGCATTTTCTTCTTTACCATCATGGATGCCTATGATTCTTATATTTGGCTGTTTTACATAATCCCATTCCTCTTAATTCTTTCTTCTTTATTTTTAACTGACTGATTTAACTTGAAAGAGTTGCCTTCAGGCTCTGAGTTTCTTTCTTCTGCCTGATCTAGTCTATTCTTAAAACTTTTCACTGTGTTTTGTATTTCCTTAAATGTATTTTTCATTTCTGGAAGTTCTATTTATTTTTTTTAAACACGTTGATCTTTTTAGGGAATTTTTCATTCATTTTCTGAATTGTTTTCCTGGTTTCTTTGAGTTAGTTTTTGATTTTCTCTTGGATTTCATTAAGCTTCCTTAGAATCCATATTTGGAACCCCTTATCTGTCATTTCAATATTTTCATTTTGGTTGGTATCCATTGCTAGAGAGCTGGTGTTCCCTTTTGGGGGTGTCCTTTCACTCCGATTTTTCATGCTTCTGGAGTTCTTTCACTGATTCCTTCTCATCTGGGGAGCTGTGACTTCTTATTTTTGGATTTTCTTTCGTTCAGATGGGACTTGTTCCCCACTCCCCTCACTTGTAAAGGAGTGTCTGTAGCATATGTTGGGTGAGAACCTTTCGCTTTGCTTGTGGGTACTTTGATGGTGATCTAGGTTCTGGATGGATGCCTTGGTTATATTATAGATATCCTTGGTGTGGTGGTTGTCTCATTTGCTAGTTGTTTGTAGGCTGTAGCAATGGTGAGGTATGTATGTGGGCAGATTCCCTGTCTCTTTTTGATGAGGGAGGATGAAGGTCTTTGAAATCGTTTCTCTTTCCCCAGCTCTGTGGTCTTCTTAACAGTGTGACTTGTATTGGCATTCCCAGTTTAATCTCTGAGACAGTAGGTGGTGCTTGTGGGTAAGAATCAACCATACACTGTATGATTGAGTCAGTAAATGCTGTAAAGGGCTGCTGAAATTGACCTTCCTGTCAGTAGGTGGTGCTTGCCAGAAAGAACTAGCTGCAGTGTTGTTTGGGGACCTGTGACTGGCTCTAGCCCCTCAGGAGAATGCCCGAGGTGGTAGGTGGGGCCCTGGATCTTATATGTGAGTCCTTATTTTCCACCACAGCAGAGGCAGGTGGGGGAGTGAGGCTGGATGGGGCTGGGTTGGGTGAGCTTGCCCTCAGGCTTCACAGAAGCTGGTAAGGTAGTTGTTTGGGTGCGGGTCAAAGGTCTGCTCCCAGCTTCTGGGAAAAGCCACCAAGGAGGGGCTGAAGTGGCCCCACCCAGGCAGAATGTCTGCATGTGAAGGTGGGGCCATCTGAGATTCATAATCTGGACATCAGGAGTAGGTTTGGCTCTTCTCCCCTCTCCCCTGCTCTGCAGTCTCCCTCCAGTGTCAGCCAGCAGGCAAGAGCTCAAACTAGCTGAGCTTCTGCACAATGGCACTGTGGGCTGGGAGCTTCTCTGTCTAGGACCCTGCCCGGTGCTGAGAACATGACCTTCCTGTGGGGGGAGGGTTGCTCTGTAAGTGCACTGCAGCTGGGACCCACACTGTGCTCTCTTTTCAGTTCTACCCACTGGGGCTCCCTCATCTCCCAAGATTAGTTCACAAGTCTCCCCTCCATGCCCCTGTGCAACATGATCGAGTCCTGGGGGTATGGGATCTGGCCTGCAGGCTTATTACTGAGTCCCCAAAGATCAATTCCTGACTGTGCCAGAGAGAAGCGTGCTGGTCCTGAGTTGCCTATGGGGTGTTTAAGCAGGTTTGGTGTCCCTTTGCTTTGGGGTGTGCCCTGCTCTGATGGAGCAGCCAGGCAAGCAGCACCAGGGAGGGCCAGTGAGCAGGAAGCTCACAGTCTGAGCACCCTTTAGTCCTCTGCAGGTCTTTAAGAGGAATGGTTTGAGCCCCTCTCTCTGTGGAAGCCACGGTGGTACTGTGTATGTACAAACAGGCGGGAAGCAGCTGCTCCTGAGAGCCCTGGCTCAATCATCTCTCTTGGAAGCCTCAGGCAAGGGAGGCAAATGGGAGGAAAAGGTTCCAAATGAGGGAGAGCTAGTACTCTTGTCATCTCTATCCCTCTCTTGAGAAGGCAGCCTGCCTGGAATGTCCAAGCTCTGGGGTCATGCAGATCCCCCCGGGACCCACCGGCCCCTGTGGCTCCTGCAGTCTGTGCCAGAGCTGGGAAATGTTTGTGTGGGAATGAGCAAGATGAAAACCGAGGGGCTGAAGCCCCCTGGGAGGACAAAGATGCATGGTTGGTGGAGAAGCAATACGGTACCTGCCATTTCTGCTCAGGTCTGTGGTGATCGGAAGCACCCCAAGGGGGCTGACAGGCTGGTATTTTGTGCTCAAGAAGCTCCCAGTTCATTGGCAGCAGCAACTTTTGGGCTCCTGAGGGTAGAAACACTCTCCAGCAGCTCGGGAGCCTGCTGACTGCTAGAGATGTGAGGGAAGGAGAAACAAACTGCTACACCTACCCTTTTCGCTAGATTCCAAGCCTCTTGGGGGCTGTCCTCTGCCAGTATCTCGCTCTTTCTTGTTCTGCTCTGCAGCTTCTTCCCATGGAATCTCTTGCAGGTTCTGGCACTTTCCCCTCAGAATTACACCCAGTCTATGTTTGTTTGTTTGTTTATTTTTCATCTAAAACTTTTCCTTCTTTCTGAGAGGATCTGGCAGCTGGTGTCTCTGGTCAGCCATCTTCTCTCTCTCTCCCCTTTGTGCTTATTTATAAAAGTTGTTCTGTCAGGTCAGATCGTTAACAAAAAACAGAACTAAAAAATCCATTAAAAAGATCAAAAACAATTTAGATCATTAACAACAACAAAAAAATCTCTGAAATGATGATAGCTCTTGACATGCCAATTAATACATTTTGGAGGTTTAACAGATGTTATAGTTTCAATAGTAATTATATGAAGACTGTAAGGTGAAGTTTTGTCCTCGGTTTCCCCCAGTTATCACCTAGATAACATTACAGCTGCTTTTAATCCTTTGAAAGTGCCCGTTTGTCTGACTCTTGAATTCTTTGCCCTACTCTTCACAAATAAAAAGCTTTCTAACGAAGCAATACCAGAATAAGAATGTGGTAAAGTAACATTTAGAAAGAAAAGGTCCATCTTTCCTTCTTTTTCCCAAGTCTGAATAGCCTAGAACAAATGTGTCTTGGAGCTTTCATGCTAAATGTCCTAAGTTCATAAAATCATGATTATTAATCAGACTGTCATTAAATATTAATTTACTTTTGAGATAAATGTCATTTTATATTTGGAATCCTTTTTCTAAATCCAAGGAGAGCACTTTCATTAGGCTTTATGGAGAGAGTGCACATAGAAAGCTTAGAAGCTGTTAAGAAGGTATTTCTTAAACTTGGCTTCTGGTTTGACTCAGGCTCAACAAAATAGTGGGTTTCCAGCATAATAAACATAATTTGTAATCATATATATGCAGCTAAAGTAGAACGAAGAGTTTTTTTGCCATTTTTTTTAAATTTGGAGAGCCATTTTCTTGCAGGCATTTTATAACAGTTGGAATACAGTGCTTGATATGCAGGGGATGCTCAATAAATATTTGTCAAATGCATTAACAAATTAATAAAACCTGGAAAAGTTTTTAAAATTACAAATGGTGCCTAAGGCTATAGCTGCCATAAATGCAGATTATATTCCACAAAGCCCCATGAATTAAAATATCTGTCATTTGCTGGTATTTTATATTAGTTTCACTTCCTCTACAGCAATACATTTAAATCAGTTAGAAAGCTTCAACTAGGTGCTAGTTAAATAAATATTCAAGTGCATAATATTATCTTGGCCTAAAATGTACATGCTAGAAGCATAAATCCAAAAGTTACCATACTATTCTTTGTAGTAATCCTGTGGGTTTCTTGAGAGCAAAGCCTACTTTACCCAATTTTGTATCCCCTGCACTCAATATGTGATGTCAAGTAATGTTGTTTTGGAAGGAAGATGAGGAATGAGAAAGGAATAATGACTCTAAATCAGTATTTCTTATTTACATTTTATGGTCTTTTCTCATTCTGACAATTATTGAAATCATAGAAATTATAGACTTATAACCAGGAATCATTAATAATTAGGTTCAACTCATCAGTATTTATAGGTTTAACTGGTTATGAAATATATTACTCTTGCTTCACATTTCTTCTGTTTTATTGTTTTAAATTTGTATTTACTTTCGGTGCCGTGAGGTAGCAAAGTTGAATGGAAAGAACTTGGGTTCAGGAGCAGAAGCCTGGGCTACTAGCCCTGATGGTGAAGAGAACCTGGGAATGTTGTTTAAATCCGTCAGTGTTGTTTGCCCAATTAGAGTGGACCCCTTCCAATGACTGTGAATTTTATATTTTTAACATTTAAAAAATATTTGTAAGCGTATATCTTGACTGTAAATCTTGAATACTAAGACTAATAGCATTACTTCTGAAAGTCACATACTAAAATTTATGTTTAGTATTAACAATTTGGAACTGGAGAAACAGTTGCCAATCCTACCATCTCTATCCATAAGAAAATTGTGATATGAAATGCATTTTATACATGCCAGTTAGGCCAAGAGGTAGACATAATGTTACAGGAATTATTTGGAGTTCGCTCTTCCCTTCTTTCTATATCATGCTAGAAGTATTCCTCAATGTTGAACCCCTTTTTTTCACTTAGTTATCATAGGCATCTAGAATCCTGCAATTCAAGGAAAATTCCCAATGTCTTAGAAGGTTAAGAATACGGGCTTTTGAATAAGATAATTCTGGGTTGGAATCCTGGAGCCAGAACTTACTTGTTATGTCATCTTGAGCAAGGAACTTACCTTTCTGAACCTCAGTTACTTTATCTGTAATTAAAAGATAATAATACCCACTTCAAAGTGGGTTGAGAAATAATGAGAATTAAGTGAGATAAACACAGTGGCTGCATATAATAATCACTCAATATTTGGTAGGTGATGAAAATGATGATCATTAACAAAATTCACAAAGCAAGTGAGATCATAACTTTGGCTCTCCTTCAGATACAACTCCAAGAATATCCCTACCTTCTAGGAAATGTAAATTTTACTTATGGGCATTTTGATCTTAAGCTGAAATAAAATCCAAATGGTGAACCTGAATCCCATCACAATAGCTTATTTTACACTGACATGTTCTTTTATTATAATCCTGACTATATGAGGCTTGCAAAGATGAAAATGACTGTTTTAAATATCACCATCTCTAAATCTAGAATAACTAGTTCTTTCCTTGAAGGAAAAAAAAAAGAAAAAAAAATACATAACAACATTCAAGAAGAACTGAAAATAGAAAAAACAATCCAGAATTTCACAACTCTTAATCACACTACTCTTTTCAATGAGAACAATAGCTACCCTTTATTTTTGGATATTTTCTCCCTTGGTTCAAAGTAACATTCTCTATTACACTGTTGCAATCCTAATTTTTATGATTTCTCCACACTGTTTTTCAAATTATTTATTTCAAGACTGTATCATCTGGTATAAGTCACATGAACTCAGGGCTTTAGTCGGTCCATCTGTGGTCCCTAATTTTCACATTTTTATTTTAGAAAATGTTGATGGAAATCAATGAGTTCATTTTCCTTGCCAAATTCTTTGATATTTTGTTATCAAATTGTGCTAAGTTATATTACTAGCAGTAAATTTAACATCCCAAGATTCATAGATGATACTAGGTCATCTCGTCCATCTGCCTTACATTCTTACTATTAATTATTTATTATTGTTGTAGCTCCCTAGCTTTTGACACCACAAAGACACATGGTAGATTGAAAGAGAGGGTAGAGGTGAGGGAGGGAATATTTATAATGTGCCATACACAGATGGATGACTAAAAAATGCTGTTTAATGATCCTCGCTGATGACAAGAGTGGATGGAAAACATTATTCATAAGGGATGTGGAGATGGTGGTGTCTATAGTTCAGGGAACCTCTTCCCTTTTCTGTCTAATAATGAACAGGAAAAACTCAAGCGTACAATTACTTGTGGCAAATTCCAATGTTTTAATTAGTTCCATCAATACTATTGATTTGTTAGGAACTTTTTTTTATGCTAGAATCTAGAACACGTTATTTTGAATTTGAGTAGTCAGAAAAAGAAGGAAAGAAAAGGTACCTATGGTTATGGGTATGATAAGTATCCTAAGGTGAATTTTGGTAGTGGCCTGCCTTGAGTCTGAAGATAGGGTATCTTAGTCCTTTTGGGCGGCTACTATCAGATGCCTTAGACTAGGAAACTTATAAACAACAGAAATTTATTTCTCACAGTTCTGGAAGCTGGCAAATCCAAGATCAAGGTACTGGCAGGTTCAGTGTGTGGTGAGGGCTCCTTCCTCATAGATGGTGCCCTCTTGCTGTGTCCTCACACGATGGAAGGGACAAGTCAGCTCTCTGGGGCCTCTTTTATAAAGACATCAATTCCATTCATGAGGGCTCTGCTCTCATGACTTAATCACCCCAAAAAGGAAGACCTAATATCATCACTTGGGGGGTAGGATTTCAACATCTTAATTTTGAGGGGACATAAGCATTCAGACAATAGCATATGGCCACCTATGTATTGTGATGAGAATATATTGGGGAAGATTTGTACCTTTCACCTTATTTTCCCAACCCAAATACTGCTCTGCTTGTATTTCATTATTATAAAATTATTTCTTTGAGTTTTCACATGGCAATACATTATATTATTTAGAAAAAAAAAAAAAGATCATTATTGAAGGGTATAAGCTTATCCTTAGGTGAAAAAAATGGACTCTCTAACCTTGACACTTTCTTTTATTTTATTTTTCTTTATTCTTTCATTGGTGGAAATTCTATCACATTGGCTTTTCTGGCCTGAATATCTCTCCTAGGTGTGAATGCGTGCAAGCTGAGAAGTAGAAAATTCACATTTGCAAAATTTCAGACTTAAGAAATCAACCAAAGTGAACTTTTTTTTCTATTTCTCATCTGTCCCGTGGAAAATGTAGATAAGTAGTATTCACACAGAAATCTCATAGACGCATAAAATCTCAGTGACAGAAGGTACATTGGAGGCCATCTTGTCAACCTCCTCATGGGGTAGAAGTTTCTGCTGTGTGTCCCTGACAGGTGGTCACCTGGGGTCTCCTTAAACACTGCCAGACAATGGGGCCAGTAATTTTTTGAGTAGAACATGCTTTTCTTAGGCACCAATAATTACTAGAGAAGTTTTATTTATTTGTAATTTGTTTTCTACTGAGCTCCAGAAAATCAAGCTACTATTTTAAACCCAGGACTTGTTAAAATTGGCAAATAAGGGTCAACACAACTTCTAAATAAATTGTAAGTTACCGTAATAAACTGGTATTACATGATGTTATCCAAAACATCTGAACAAAACAAACAAACCGGATAATAGTGCTTTGAAATTCATTACTTACTCAGTCATTCATTCTTTTGGATAGTCTAAAAACATACGTTAAACACTCACGTCATGTGCCACACTAGCAAAGTACCACAGATGTGAATATGGATAAAGAAAAGTCATTTTATCAAAAGACACTTGCACTAGAATGTTTATTTCAGCACAATTCAAAATTGCTAAGATGTGGAATCAACCCAAGTGCCCATCAGTTCATGAGTGGATTAATAAAATGTGGTATATGTACACCATGGAGTACTACTCAGCCATAAAAAATGAATTAGTACCTTTGCAACAATCTGGATGGAACTGGAGACCATCTTCCTAAGTGAAGTATTGCAAGAATGGAAAAACAAACACCACATGCACTCACTATTAAATTGGAACTAGCTGATCAGTGCTCATGTACACAAATGGAAGTAAAAGGCTATGGAAATCACGCAGGGGAACGGGCAAGAGGGGATGGATCATATCATACCTATCAGGTACAATGTATGCTATTTGCATGATGCACACATTTATAACCTTGACTCAAGCAGTACAAAAGCAATCCATGTAACCAAAATATTTGTACCCCTGTAATATTCTGAAATTTAAAAAAATAAATTAATTAAAAATAAATTTAAAAAGAGATGTTCATCACTTTTAAGTAACTCATGGTCAAGAAGGTATTTCCAGTTATAAGTTCACATGGCACCCCGTTCTTCTCCCCTGTAGCTTTTATCACAACTGGAGTTAGTTTCTTTCATGTTTGTTTGTAGAATGTCTGTCCACCTCCACTAGAATGTAAGCTCCATGACGTCAGAGACTGAGCCTTAAGCAGAGTAGTGGTTCATAAATATTTGCTGAATGAATGAATAAGAAGAATTCTAATTGAATAGTTATGATACAACGAGAAATCATTATAATAGATAAAACAGACTTCTAACCCATCGAGGCAAGAGAGATTAATTCTCCCTGGAGAAGATATTTATCCTTGACCTTGAGTAATGAGTAAGAATTTATCAGGGAATGTGGAAAAGAGCATTTCATGCATAGAAGACATAATAAATTTGAGGAGTGGGAATGAGAGTAAAATAGTTTTCAAATACAAGTAAATAAATAAATAAATATATATATACACATATATATATAAATCTGATCATTTACTTTGTCATTCAAGTAATATTTATTGTATGTCACTTGGAATACAATAATGGATAAGATCAGACATGATCCCTGTCCTCAAGGAACTTAGAGTCTAGTGGAAAGCATGGATATTAATAAAATAATCAAAGTAACAAATCCTAACAAATGCAATCCTAACAAATACAAATCTGATATCGTGACAAATACTGCTACAGGTGAAAACTACCTGGTTCTAAAAATTCTTAAAATAGGAGGATTATTGTATAGTCAAGGAGATCAGGAGATGATAAGACTTGATCCTTGAATTGATATCTGAAGGTGAAGAGGGGAAAGATTAGATGTGCAAATGCCCTGTGGCAGAGGATTAATGCCACATTAAAAAAATGTAAGCGTCTAGAACAGAGAGAGAGTGTGGGGCAGGAGGGTACGTGATAGAAGTGTAGAGGTAGCTAGAGGACAGACCTTGCAGTCTTTGTATCATGCTGTGTCTTAATCTTGACTGCCTGAAGCCATGGAAGCGTCTCCTACAAGAGGTGGCCCTGCCTGCTGGCGTTTGGGCTGCAGTGTGCAGAGCTGCCTGCAGGGTCCAGAGTAGAAGGAGGTGGTGATCATAAAACTAGCGCTAGGGAGGAAAGAAAGAGTGATCCTGTGAAATGAAGTGAATCTCTTTACAAGAACACAACTAGGTTGCCTGACTGCAGCCATCACCCTTTACTGAAAGGAACAATATGTGGGAGATAACTCGTCTCAACTCGGTGTAGTTTGAATCAATATTTTGACACAGGGGTACTCAAAGAAATAAAAGCTTTTAAAATCTTCGACTGGAAGGTGAAAAGCAAAGAATAATGAAGTGGGGCGTAGTAGAGATTATCTAGACATCTACGGATCTGAGTTCTAGTTCAAGTGCAGCAACTACCAAGTCATGCGACCTCTGTGGATGTTGATCTCAGTTTAAAAAGGTATAAACAAGGAAATTGGACCAGATCATATCTAAGCTCCCTTCTGCCACGTTCAGTGATTCTACTCTCAGAACATGGGAGTATATAATGCATTGTATAATGTTGAAGTCATAGAGACTAATCCTCAGTATTCGAGCTTTTAATAAAGCCACATTGCCTGTAATGTGTTTGATTACAGAGAAATGGGGACAGGAACATAATTTAAAGTGTATTCTTACTATGAAACAGAGCCCTACTGAGAAACATTTCTCTAACAAGAATCTTACTCCTGAACATTTCAGATCAATCATTACATGACCTAAAGGCTAAATTTTACTGGAAGAAACCTAACAAAATGTCCAAATCCCATCCAAATTTTATAAACATTTATTTGGTTTCATGGAGGCTAAATCTACCTTATTCCAAGCACCCAAATGAAATGTGAAGTTTAAGTCAACCACCCACACAGCAGATTGTATGATCCACATAGAACACCAGGTAGTGACTGTGATTTCTTTTTCAGGTTATTACAGGGTGGACAATTGTTTCCCATTCCTTTCAGTGGTACCAATAGTTTCTCTGTTGGTTGCCGTCTTTATTTTTCTCATCACCTTTCATCTTTATTTATCCCCTTTACTTCACTGTGAGTCTGGGAAGACTTTTGCAAAAGGAGACATTTAAAAGAACATATCTTGGGCCCCAATGTAAAGGGTACTTTTACTGTTATAATAGAAAACCCACTAGCTGAATGGCTGAATGCTCAAATAAAAGTTTGAGCCTTTTTTGTGTGTGTTTTGAAGCAGACTAAAAATTTCCAGTCATGACTGTACCTTGTAGTTTACAAAAGGTCCAAGATGTTTTATAACTCAGTGTTACATTTTTCAGAGTAAAGAAGGATTTTTTGGTTAGCTGTGTCTCCTAAAAGTCCATTCGCCATTTTTCTAAAGACAAATCTAGTGTTTTATTCGCTAAGTATAGCAAACTTTTATATATATATATATATATATATACACACACACACATATACACACACAGAATTCTCTATTCTGATGAAGACAAATCATATTATATGTCTAAATAAAATAGTTTATTTATAAATCTGAACACATCTGATATTGAAAGATGCTCATATTGCATATCCTACTTATTACTTGCCTTTTCCCCTCTTACTGCAACACAATGCTTCCTTTGACCACTGAAAGCAAAGCTTTTAGAATTTCATTTGATCGTATCTAAAAAAAGCATCGGTTATATCAAGGATAAAAGTCCTGGATTTTTTTAAACAAAGAAGTATATAGTTGTGCTAAAATTAAGGAACATATTGACATTAGCAGCCTTTGATTACAGAAAAGAAGTGCCACATTCCACTTTTCTGAGGACAAGGACAGTGTTTCAGATGTTACTAGAATTTGACATATTGAAAAAAACAATAAAAAGTATGAAATACATTAAAATTTTTGACCAGATTCTAAAGTGATCCAAGTTTGTTGAATTTTTTTAGAATAGCTTAAAGTTTCTGGGACTTTACTTTAAAATATTTTATATTTGTAAAATAAGTTTGATTTGTTTTTAGCTTGTTGTAATTTTATTGTTTTTCATTAGTAAATTTTGGAGGTGCTTTTCAAAATTTCAGCAAGTAATAAAATGATAAAAAAATGCATTGGTTAAATTTTCATCTAACAATTATGATGCTTTTTTGTCCAGATATATATTGTACATAATCTTTGTGGCTCTCTGAAATGGAAACGACTGCTACAAAAACTTACTCCTTAATACCATAAGTAGTAGTATAAAAATTTAAGAAAATGCCTTAGAGCTATACATGGAATGATATAGACTTAAAGGTCTCAGAGCTGTTTGTTTGCAAATGCCTGCTCAGCATGTATAGCAACACAAAAATGAAACATTAAACATCACATAGACCTTTAGAAAGGTTTGCTTTTTATCTTCACAGGATCGCACATATGACTTACCATGCCTGGCTACACTAAGAAAGTGTCAAGTGTATGACATAATGCTAGTATTTTTGAAACTACAGTAAAAATTACCCCCACCACCCCACCCCAAACTTGGAACCTCGAGCTGTAATTAGAATGCCATGATCAGAAAGTTGTGTTTTGTCAGGTTTGGCCCTGAGCGTGTGGCAGCATAATTCCACACTGCTTGCAGGAGCAGCCTGCAGCTGTGCAAAACTCAAATGTTTGTTGTTGTTTATTGTTTAAAGAGACGCTTTTTTCTCTAACAGACTAATGAAGGGATGTTTAGTACATTTGCACTGGCCAACTGATTTGTTGCAAGCTTGACTTTCAATTTATCAAATGAGGTGAAAT
>RJWJ010005250.1:0-69499 GCA_004363605.1 Indri indri | reverse complement strand
CAGCATATCTGTGCTGTAGACACTATACTTACCTGTTAATCACTCAGTAGCCAACTCAGTTACCAGATGAAAAAACATAGTACAGATACTCCTAAACTTATGATGGAGTTATGTCCTGATAAACTCATCTTTAGATAAAAATGTCATAAAATGCATTTAATACACCTCAGAATACCACTTACATTAGCCCACATTTGAGTAAAATCATCTAATACGAAGCCTGCTTTATAATAAAATGTTTGACTATCTCATGCAAAATTGAATACTGTGCTCAAAGTGAAAAACAGAATAGTTGTATGGATACTTGAAGTACAGTTCCCACTGAATTCATAACACTTTCACACCCTCATAGTGTCGAAAAATCATAAGTCAAATCATCCTAAGTTAGGGATCACTTGTACATACGGGGTTTAGTACTATCCATGGTTCCAGGCATTCATTGGGGGATCTTAGAACGTAACCCCCAAGGATAAGGAAGGAACACTGTATATGATTTTAAAAGAAGAAGAAAGCACATGATATCATCCATGTTATCAAAACACACTCACAGTAAGTATAACAAAAATGATGAGGAAAAGGTGACCAAAAATGTGAAATCTTTTATATAAAATAAAATGTATATATAAGACATTCTTGGAATTATAAAATAACTGATAGTAGTTAAATGACACTGCATCACTTATAGTAATGATAATATTTACAACACCATCATCTCTGCTTCTGAGCCACTCTCTCTGACGTTCCTCATGTGGCATGTGCTGCTTATTTGCACACATCACAGCCTTACGCTGCTGTACCAAATGAGGATACATGCATGTCTTGGTCTTCTTTAAATGTTAAATAATTTACTTAGGCAACTAATTCAAAACTGCTTGACTCAAAGCATTTTTAAAAAGTGAAATTGACAGATAGGTTACAAAGAATAATCGCATCAGAATTAAAAGGTCGCATCATTAGGTCTGTCTGTTCTTATACTCTAAAAGAGAGAATAAACAGTGTATCAAATGCTTGTAAGGGAACTGAGGAAAAAAATAAACACTCCAGCAAATAATCCAAAAGGAACTACAAACCACTATGACCCAATAAAAGCACTTTGTTAATTTTAAGTTTGATCTAAATATAAATTCTTATTAAGAATCTACATAGAAAATAGTTCCTTCTATATTAATTCTTGTAAGATGAGAAAATGAAAAGTTTATGTAAATACTTCCAATGGCCTCATACTACTAATTTTAAGTAACTGCATACTACTGATTTTAGGTAAGTGTTCTGGTAGACAAGAAACTGAAAAATACTGAGAGGCTAAAAAAAAAAAAAATGGCTGTTTTAGAAAACATTCAGTGAAATCAACACAAAAGTTTATAACAAAATTTTTCTTTAGCGTTCTATTCATATCAAAAGGTGATGTAATATTTTAGACATAAAATTAAGAATTCTGAGCCTTTAGGACAAGATTCTTTCTAAATACAAATCATCATATACTATAATAAGTTAAATCTAGAATATGAATCATCCTGAACAGCTGCCAATGCAATTCGATTGTTAACTTTAACAGGGCAGGGATTCTTGTGCTCTGTTTTCAGAAGCAGCTCCACCATGTAGAAGAGTGCCTGGCACACAGTAGGTGCTGAATAAAAATGTGCTAAATAAATGATAGCATTTCAGTACCTGGACCAAAATCTTTTTTCCAGATTTATCTGCGTATTTCCCTCATATAACCTATACTCCAGCCAAATGCAGATATTTAAAGCAGCAGTTCTCTCAATTTTGGTTGTATGTTAAAATCATCACAAGAGATTTAAAATATACTGAAGCTGGGGTCCCAGCCCCAGAGATTTTAATTTTATTGGTCTGGGTGAAGCCTGGATACAGGCTTTTTAAAAGCTCCCTGGGTGATTCTCAGGTATAGCCAAGTTTGAGAACACTGACTTAAGAGTTTCTTCCAAAATACTTTTCTCCACAGTTTCATGTGTTAAAATCCTACCCACTACTATTGAAGATTCACCTAAATAACCAACACTGCCATGAAACGATTCCTGAACACCATTAAATTCACCTCTGAATTACCTGAGTTTTTCACAGGGCCTGGCATATGGCTAAGGCTTGATAAATGTTTAAGTGGTACATAATCTTGGCAGCATGGCACATAGTAGAAACTCGATAAACACTTATTGAAAGAATGAAGTGCAGTTGATCCTCATTATTCACGGATTCTGAATTTGCAGACTTGCCTATTCACTAAATTTTATTTGTAACCCCCAAATTAATATTGGTAGCACTTCTGAGGTCATTCCACGGACATGGGCAGAGTAGCGAAATATTTGAGTTGCCCAAGGCACACGTTCAGCAGACATTAAACAAGGTGAAGCTCTGCCTTGGTGTTTCAGCTTTCTGTAAAATAAGTGTCCTTTTTTTGTGGTCTATTTAGTGCTACATTTTCCCCATTTTTGTGCTTTTTCACTGGTGAATTTGCTGTTTAAAAAAATGCCCAAGCATAGCTGAAATGCTGGCTAGTGTTCCTAAGAGCAGGAAAGCAAGATGCCTTATGGAGAAAATATGAGTGTTAAATAAGCTTTGTTCAGGTATGAGTTATAGTGCTGTTGGCCATCAGTTCAATGTTAATGAAGGTGTCTTTAAATAGAAACACACATAAAATAAGATTATATATTGGTGGGTTGATGAAAATGTTGTGACCAGAGGCTTCCAGAAACCTAACCCTGTATGTATTTCCTCTAGGAGCAATGGGTCAGTATTCACTAACTCATTGTCATGGCAACTTTATAGAACACAGTTATAATGAATAACAAGAATGAACTGAAATTTCTCCCTCTGTTCAGAGCTCTTACAGACCTTATCTCTGATTTTTAATAGCAGTTTCATCAGCGAATTGGCACCTCCTAGGTGCCAGGTACTGCGAATACAGCAAAAACAAAATAAGTCCCCTTCTCTCACCAAGGTTATGGCGTAGCGTGTGGCGGGGCAGGGGAGAGAATGTAAACAATAAATACATGTTAGGTGATGGTAAGTAACTTTGAATCAGGGAAGGCTTCTCTGATAAGGTGATATTTGTGCAGATATCTAAACAAAGTGAAAGGAATTGTGTAACAGGGCTATGGTCTGAATGTTGTTGTCCCTGCAAAATTCATATATTGGAAGCTAACATCCAATGTGATAGTATTAGAAGGCGGGGCTGTTGGGAAGTGATTAAGTCACAAGAACTCCACTCTTGTGAGTGGGATCAGTGCCCTTATAAAAGAGGCTCAAGTGAGCTCCCTTATTCCACTTCTACTTTATGAGGATGTAGCAACAAGGCACCATCAGTGAGGAATGGTCCTTCACCAAACATTGAGGTTGCTGGCACCTTGATCTTGGACTTCCCTGCCTCCAGAACTGTGAGCAATGAATTTCTATTATTTATAAATTGCCCAGTCTAAGGTATTTAAGACAAACAGGTAACAAAGGCTTGAGATGAGAGTATATACGGTGTACTTATGGAACAGCAAGGTGGCCAGTCTGAGTGGCAGCAAGTGACCAAGGGGAGGAGTCAGAAGGTGAGGCCAGAAAGCTAAGGTCAAGGGAAGCCAGATCATGTAGAGCACTGAAGGGCAATGCTTCTCAAACCTAAGCTGTATCTGAATCCTATGAAAGTCTTGAAGGTTCTAAATTCAGGATGTCTAGGGTGGAGTCTGAGATCCCACATTCTAACAATTTCATAGGTGATGCTGTTGCTGTTGGCCCATGGACCCCACTTTAAGTAGCAAGGTTTTTGGTCACAGTAAGGAATTGGCTTTTATTCTGAGATGGGAAAGCAACAGAACAGTTTTGAAGGGAGGAGTGATGATCCTATTTTACACTAATGTCTTATAAACTTGGGCTTACTTCTACACTCCCAACTGTGTTCCACTGATCTTTTTCTATTTCTGTGCCTATACTACATATTAACAACTGTAGATTTATAATCTATTGGGTACTCAGCATGTGCAAGTCTTCTATCATTATATTTTTTCACCTCGTTTTTATATTTTTATCCCAGTTATTTTTGCACGTACATGCTTCCAGATACACTTCAGAGTTGTTTTGACAAGTTTGAATCAAAAGGCTGTTGAGAGTTTGATGGAGATTGTGCTGCAGTAATAGTTGCTTAAAAGCACTGCTGATTTACTATACTGTTCAATCAAGAATAACTTATTGAAATTTTCTTTATCTTTCAGTAGAGTTCCCTACATTCTTTATGGGGTACTTATACATTTCTTATTAAGCTTGTCTTAAAATATTTTGTTTTTTGTTCTGGCAGCTATGGAGGTTTTTCTTTCCCCATTATAATTTTCTAATTGGTTATTGTTGGTGTCTAAAAAAATACTTATTCTTGTATATAAAACTTCAGTGAACTAGGTATCTCGGTGAACTCTTAATATTTCTATTAGTGTTTCACTGAGGCTCTTGGGTTTTTCAGGTATAAATAATAATATAATCAGATTGCCTCTTCCTTACCAATTTTTTTCTCTCTTGTTCAATGCTTTTGTCCAATTGCATTGTAATATTAAAGAACAATGGCTATTTTCTGTTGTTCTTGATATTAATGGGAATGACTCCAATGTTTTTATACAACATATATATATTACCTTGGGCAAATTAACCTCCCCATGCATTAATTTCCTCAGCTGTTAAAAAAAAAATAATAATGAATATGGTTGTTTTGAAATTTAATGAGCTCATAAATATAAAACTCTTAGTGTTAGGCACATAATAAGCACCGAATAAGTGCTGGCTATACGTAATCATATGTTTATATACACCTACACATATTCATACATTACATATAGCCTTTAAAATTGCTTGAAGCTCTGACTGGGGGTGGAGGCCAAGGGCAACGTAACCTAAACATTTGTACCCCCATAATATGCAGAAATAAAAAAAAATCATTTATAGAAATACATTTTCTCCAACATGAAAGACTTAGGGAAAAAAATAAGAAATGTGGATTGCATTAAAATGATCTATCGGGTGATTGCTGTTTTTTTAACTTACAAATATTGTGAATTACATTAATAGATTGCCTAATACAGAAATATGATTACATTTTTGGGAGGATTATATATGCTGATATTTCACTAAGAATTTTTGTATCAATAATCATAAGACTAGCTTGTCATCTTCTTCAACCTACGTGCTTTGCGACATTTGGGTACCACAATTTTGCTGACTTAAAAGGGATATAGTATTCCATCCAAGACTTTTTCTTAATGGTAAACCAAATGGCCAGTGCCAAAGGGAGCTAGACTGGACTGGACCACTTTTTCCTATATAGCCACCACTGTTTCTAGAGATCTGATTTACTGGTATTCCGAAACTTGTCACCAAATACTTACTATAAATTCCAGGGTACGGTTTAGTCCAGCATACAGTGGAAAGAAGAGGATGAGAAAGAGCATGATTTTATACTTTATGGATATAGGAACTAATCTCATACCACACCTTCTCCCCCAAACTAACCAAGTAATCTGGACAAGTTATTTAACCTCTCTGAGTTTGTTTCCTCATCTATAATATGGGGATAATAACACCACCAACAGCATAGAGTTGTTATGAGGATAAAATGAATTAATACACTTAATAATTTGCAACCATGTCTGTTGCATAGTAAATGCTAAGATGTATCTTTTACGAAGTTTATGCTAAATGACAGTATAAAAAAAGAGAAAAACCTGATTTTCATTATTTTATATTCTCATTAACATAATTCTATGAGTTCTCTCCTTATTAATATAGAAGGAAAAATTATGCAGACCAAAGGCTATAATTGTGTCCCACTAGCTCTTACCAGTTTACAGAACCAGGAAATCAAATGACTTGGAAGTTCAAATGCCCTACTCTATTCCTTTGTTCATGAAATCCTACCATATGAATTTTGTATAATAAATAAAATAATTTAAAACAATGCTTCTCAAAGGGAAAAGCAAATGACAAAAACTACTGAAGATTAAAAGTGCCATGGAATACTTCAGCTAGTGAGGATAATTGGAAAATAATTTTAGAAATTGGTAAGCAACACGAATATAAAGATGGTTGGAAACCAGTGATTTAGAAGAAACACATTGGGCAAGAGTGAAGGGAAGAGGGAGACAATGGAAGTATAATTAGAAGAAAATACAACAGGCACCTGAAAACAAACAAGGATTTTCTTCTAGAAAATGAGAAAACATTTATTTTAGTTCAACAATATAAATGGTGGATAGTGAAAAATTATTATAAATGGTTGTAGACAAACTAAGAGCACCCATCCCTTCTTACCTCTCCCATAATATAATTTCACTAACATTTTAATGTCTAGCCACAGAATTTTCCTAAAGTAATAAATTGCTACACTTTTCAGAGTTAGCCTTCTCCAAAGATCTATAAATTAACTATTGAAAAGTTAAACCCATAATAATTTTCCTTCTAAGGTAATTGTTACTTAACAAAATCATTTATGTAAAAAAAGATCCCCATGAATAAGGGATTTATTTTATTGATAGTAGTATAACTTAAACCTAGAGTATCTTAGTTCTTATGGCATTTTATAGACATTAGCTAGCTGATCAACTTTTATTTCAAAATTCTGTACAAATAATACAATTTTGAAGTAATACATTGATGAGGGGCAGGAAAATAGTAGCATGGTCTATGATGATCCAGTCAAATTCAGTGAAAGATTAAGTCAGTATTCAAGGAATTCATTTATTCACTCAAGATACATTTATTGAGCTGGGCATGGTAGCTCACGCCTGTAATCCTAACACTCTGTAGGCCGAGGCAGGAGGATCGCTTGAGGTCAGGAGTTCAAGACCAGCCTGAGCAAGAGAGACACCTCATTTCTACCAAAAATAGAAAAAATTAGCTGGGTGTGGTAGCATGCACTGTAGTCCCAGCTACTCAGGAGGCTAAGGAAGGAGGATCACTTGAGTCCAGAAGTTGTGAGGTTGCGGTGAGCTATGATGATGCTACTGCACTCTAGCAGGGCAACAGAGCAAGACTCTGTCTCAAAAAAAAAAACAAAAAAAACCAAAACAAAACAAAAGAAACATTTATTTGAATGCTTACTATGAGAAAGCAATAATGCTAAGTGAAAGAGGGCATTTATAAACATGAATACAGTTGCTACTCTTAAGGAGTATAAAATAAGGAAGCCAGATAAATGAACATCTGTATAATACAGGGCTTGCCAAAATCAATGCTATTAAAAGAGATATGTCATAGACTACAAGAGACAAAGACATTGCCTCAGATTCAGGAAGGTCTGAGAGGAGACACATAAGGTGAGTAGAGAATGCCAGCAATGACATATTTCTACATACACTATGGTATATGTATCCATGGTACATGGAAGGAGGAGAGTTGGGCAAGGCAGGGAAAAAAGGATTGCTGCCTAGGGAACAACAAAATCAAAGGCCTAGGGGTGTGATAGATAATAAAACAGAGCACTATGTGATTAACACTGCCAAAGTCAGGATGTGGCGATTTCATGGAGAGTCTTGCATACTCTAATAAGGAGTTTCAACTTTGGTAATGCGGCACTACTGAAGGTTTTTGAAAAAGGGAATAGTGTACTTCTGCCCACATTTTAGAAAGGCAATGGGAGCCACCGAAGGTTTCTGAGAACGTGAATGACGTGTTTCTAGCTATATTTCTGGATGATAACCTCAGCTGTATTAGTTTGGGGGAGGCAAGAAACTCCAAGGCGACAAGTTAGGAAGGTTTTATAATAGTTCAAGCAAAAGGTGACCAATATCTAAAGTTATGCAGAAAAAAATGGAGAAACAAATATGAGATATTTTCTAAGATAGAGCCAATGGCTCAGGATTTGATATTAAAGACAAAAGAGGAAGGAGAAGAAGGAATAATGAAAAAAAATGATAGCATCAAATGATAAAAAGACATCACAGAATGACTGACAAGAGGACTTGGGTAAAGACTGCTAATGGCACTGAGGGAGCTATTTCTGAGGAATGAAGAGAGGTGGAACGAACAGGCAATTATTCTTTATCACTTTTTTGTGCCATGGACCCCTTTCTCAGTCTAATGAAGTCTACAGACCTCTTTTCAAAGTAATGCTTTTAAACGCACAAAATGAAAAGGATCGTACTGCAAAGGAATCCAATTATATTGTAGTCCTCAAAATATTAAAAATTGTGATATACTAAAATATGCCGTTTTATGAACACATTAAAATAACAAGATGTAGCAGCAAATCTAATAATTATCATGATTATGAAGTAGTTAAAAGTGCAAATGATATTTCAGGGTATTTGCTTCAACTGTAACATGATAGGGAAACATCTGTCATTTCCATGGCTGAATATTGCTATTAATATTGGGTTTGTTGTTTACATCCATAATTGAAGGAAATGCTAAATTTCAAATAGCTTATGTGAGTAATAAAGATGTAATTTTTTTCCCATCCGACATCTCAGAATCTCCAAATTCTATCTGTCGACTCTTTGGGGAAGCATAGAACACAGTTTAAAAACTCCTGGTTATGAGATAAGTATGGGCTAGAGAAGAGATGGTTAGCATATGTTTGGAAGGAAAAGAATAAGATATAGAAAGATATTTTTAGGAGGTGGTAGGGAGGGATAGGAACAGTTTTAACAGTTTTTCTTTTTCTTCTTCTTTTTCTCTTTTTGGGACACGAACTTTAAACCAAGAGAACGGATTCAGTGGGACAGGAGAGACGAAAGGTACGTGCACGCACATCTGTGTATTAATGAATGAAAAAAATGAATGAGAATAACCAAAAGAACAATAACTTAAGAGGAAAAAAAAGGAGGAATAGCAGTGAAGAGGGGGGAAATAACAGATTTGGGTCAGTCAGGCAACCACTGGCTCTCCTTTATCTTGTAATTCTCTGCTAAACTAACCAGCCTACTGCCCTCGACTCTGCAGTCCTTCCAGACTCCCAGAGACCCAGTGGGCCAGGACTGACTGGGAGAGGAAATGGAAGGCAGGCAAGGGCCTCTGGCAGGGAACTGCCGGTCATCAGGAGCAGGAGATCAATTTCTGTTGCTCTTCTGCCTCCTTTTCTATCCCTTCTTTAATCCCCCCAGCACTTAATGCTGCCATTTGACAGTCTGAACATTCCCATTCTAGTTGATCTTTCTATTCTCCTTCCCTCTAAAAGTCAAAATTCCAAAAGAAAGATCAGTGAAGGTGTTAAGATACTTATCTGATTAAAGCAATTCAATATCTATGTGTGAAGGATTCTTGAGGAAGGGGTATTATAAGGATAGCTTGTTAAACCAAATGGCTACCTAGACAAAAAGACTGAGGAAATACTGTTAAATATAAGAATCTTAGTATGCTCCTGATCTCTGGACCTGCATCTTTCCTCCTCTGTGTGCATGTGTTTGTGTGTACACACATGCTCTGTGTGTGTGTGTGGACACAGATACTCCAAAAGAAGGGGTGTGGGGGGCATGGAATCAGCTTACTCCATTTCTCACTCTTGGAAGAAATTTTTAACCCATTGTGTTTGGTAAATAAAAAGCTGCTGGGGAAGCAAGAGTTGGCAATTAAACAAATGAGTCAATTTTTGGAACCAGTATTGTTAAAATAAGTAACTTACCATTTTATTTTACCTTCTAATTCTGATTATCTTTTTAAGAGAGAACACAGAAAGTTGAGTAAGAGGCCATTGTACATGGAGGAGAATGAGAATTTTATACACTATAGGTTTATAAATAAAATTTATCTCAGGGTTTTGATCACATGTAAATTTATGTTGAACTGTCCTGGTTACCTTGGGTGTATATCATCAAATAAGTACCCAATATATCAAAATGCACATAAAAGTTAAACATTCATTTTCCATCAAAGTAGGAAATAAACATTTATGATCTACCTATTATTTTGAGGAATACTCAGGCCCAAGACTCAGCACCCAGTCTTGGCTGATTAGCCAAATTAACATTCTGGCATCTGGCTGTCACTCCGGAGTTCCAAAGTGCTTTCTACACCTGCCACATCTTCACTCAGGTGCTCACACAGCATGGAGTGATCTCGAAGCCAAGCTGCAGCTGCCAACCTGGTCCATACTTGCCAGCCATCCAGGCCAGCAGTAAAATTTCCTACCTCAACTAAATTCACAAAATTGATTTTTGTGAACGTTTTCTTATGAGCCAATACCTGATTTTTAAAAAAAATCATTATTTAAACATATACTACCGGCCGGGCACGGTGGCTCACATCTGTAATCCTAGCACTCTGGGGGCCGAGGCCGGCGGCTCGTTTGAGCTCAGGAGTTCAAGACCAGCCTGAGCAAGAGTGAGACCCCCTCTGTATTAAAAAAATAGAAATAAATTAGCTGGACAACTAAAAATATATAGAAAATATTAGCCGGGCATGGTGGCACATGCCTGTAGTCCCAGCTACTCGGGAGGCTGAGGCAGATGGATCCCTTGAGCCCAGGAGTTTGAGGTTGCTGTGAGCTAGGCTGATGCCACGGCACTCTAGCCAGGGCAACAGAGTGAGACTCTGTCTCAAAAACAACAACAACAACAACAAAAAACATATACTACCTATACTCTGAAGCTAATCTCTCTCTTAGTACGGAAAATCATTCTAATTTGTGGAATCAGAATTTGACTTCAAACAGCTGCCTCTTGTGCCCTGCTGATGTTCCTAAAAGGGAGGTTTTAAAGATATTAGAACTAGTCAGAGGCTTTCTCACTAATGCAATCAGAAGACCTTAAAGAACACTGAAAAGTAGGGCACTTAATGGTAAATAAAAAGGCAGTGATTTGATGCATTAGTAGTCCGTTAATTTTCTTACTTGCAGGAATCACTAGCATTGCCACTTCTCTCCATTTTCAAGAATGTGGAGTAATTTCTATAATCCCACTATTGCTACGGCCAGTTTATTGATCCCATCCACAAGCAGAACAGGAAACAGAAGTGAATTTTTATTTCCAAAGCTTCAAAATCTTGGGGGTGAGGGTAGGGAGTATTCAGAAGATGCTCCCTGAAATACTTTTAAACTGGTAAAGAGAGCACAGCGGGGACCATGGAGAAGCCACAGGTGCTGGCTCAACTTCCAACCTCCAAAAAATCCTAGAAAATCCATAGAAGGGTGCATACCAGGGCCAAGAGGTATGGAAATCTACCAGTAGGGAAATCCCATTTAAGGAACTCAAATACTTTTAAAACAAACTAGGAAATCCGCTTATTTTGAAAGTTACACCATCCTATCCTTACACAAAGAAGACAAAAAGCCCTGACAAACATAAGATTGATTTCTCTTCTCCACAGGCCTTAAATGATGATGGTGTGAAACTCCAGGCGCACAGGTATTGAAAAAACAACAACAAAAATGATCATTATCTCAAGTACTCACATTATATTAATAATTCACTACAGGCGGCTTGACTTCAAAGCTGATGTACAGACATTTGTGCTAGAATAACTTTTTTAAGGTGCTGAGGAAAAACTCAAACCTACAAAGTAGAAATAAACTCTGACCATGTACATAAAAATTAAAAGTTAGCAGAAGGTGGATAGCCAAAAACAAGCAAACTAACAAAACCCCTAAAAATCCCAGTATCTGCAAATCAAAACTCTTTTCCAAATAACCCCGTACTTAAAATAAATAAATAAATAAATCACAGACTATTCAGAAACAAAATAAAATTATAACCTGAGAGATATAGTCAACTGACACTCAAAAGAAAAATTTATTACATAAACACATGTAATAGAAAACAAGAAACAAAGGAACATTTAAATTGGAAAGGTTGAAATGAGCAAACAAATGAAATAAAGGTAGAAAAAGAAATAAAATTAAAAGCAAAAATAAATAGGAAGCAAAAATAAGAAGTAAAACTGTTAATCAAATGGAGAGCTAGAAATAAATGATGAATGACTGAGTGAATAACCTCCAAAATGTATGACCAGGACGTTAGGGAACTCCACAAATATATAATATTACAAATGTAACAGTCGATGAGATGGAAGGGATTTTTAAGCATAACATTTCTGCATAATATTTTTTTTAATAGACAAGGTCTTGTTCTGTTGCCCAGGCTGGAGTCTGCATAATTTTTTTAATAGACAAGGTCTTGTTCTGTTGCCCAGGCTGGAGTGCAGTGGAGACATCACAGCTCACTGTAGCCTAGAACTCCTGGGCCCAAGCTATCCTCCTGCCTCTGCCTCCCGAGTAGCTAGGACACAGGTGCATGCCACCACATTTGGCTAATTTTTTTTTTTTTTTTTTATCTTTTGTAGATATAGGGTCTTGCTATGTTGCCCGGGCTAATTTCCAACTCCTGGCCTCAGGCAATCCTTCCTCCTTGGCCTCCCAAAGTGCTGGGGTTATAGGTGTGAGCCATTGTGCCCAGCCTACATAAGTTTGTATGCCAACAATTAAGAACCCATAATAAAAGCTGACTTAGGAAGAGGCTGTAAGTATGAATAACCATGAAAAAAATAAAATCTTTGTTAAAGATTTATACACTCTATTCCATTCCTGACAAAGGATCCTATACCCATAGGTTCTACAGACATGTTCTAGCAAAACCTCAAAGGATTAAGCAACTCCTGTTATTTAGACTAGTCTAGGTCACCGAAGAAGATAGGAGGCATCCTAACTGCTTTCTGAGGCTAGCGTAACTGTTGACAAAATGTAACAAAGATGACACCAAAACTAACCAAATATATGCATAGATTAATCCTCCTTATATACAAAAATTGTAAACGTGAGAAAATTATACAGTATATTCAAATTATACTAATATGCATTAACCAGGTAGGTTTTATTCTATGATAACATTTTCTAATATTAAAACAACTATGTTAATTCAACTCGTTGCATGTATTGGTTAAAGGCTCTTGTGTAAGACTCAGTATGGAAGATGACATGAGGTATCAAGAACTTGTAGATTTTGGGTTTGAGCAGTTGAGAAGGAGGTAGTAACATTTACTAGGCTTACAAAGGAACAGAGAGGGGCCAAGATGGTGGATTAGAAGCAGCCTGCAGGTGCCATTCTCATAGAGAGGACTAAAAGTGGCGAGTAGATATTGACCTTTGGATTGATCATTTAGGAGAGAGCATTGGGAATCAACAGAGAGGTGACAACAGGCACCTGAAATGGAGGAGAAGAAAGTGGGGCGACCCACTTGGCAGGATTGGAGGTACCTGGGGAAGATGCCCACACGTAGGGAAGGGACAGACGAGAGAGCCCTGGAGCTCCACATTTCCCCCATGGACATTGCAACCAGAGCTGTGGGAGGAGCCCTCCACCACAGCAAGCCTCTGGATTGACACAGGGAGCTGAGTGGAGACTGTGCAGGAGCATTGCTCTGGAGAGAAGGTACAGTGGGGTTCCTCTGTTCCCAAACCCTGGGTGCTACGGCCAGTACAGTTTTGAGGTCCCAGCACCAGAGCACTATGTCTACCTAGGGGTTAAATCCATTGTTGCTGCCTCCCTACTTACCCTGCCAGGCTGGGGAGGGAGGGGAGAGGCAGGCACTCTGGTGCACCCCATGAGCGGGTGCTGCACGGCCCTAATACTGTCAGGGGACCCAAGCAGAACAGATACCCACAGATGCAGCTCTGACCATCACTGCCTGGGTAGCACCATCACTGATGGACCTGGGCAGGGCAAACCCCCAACCCACAGTGTGCAGATCGCCCACCATGCCCCGCCCGCCTATGATAACCACAGAGGAATGGGGCAACACAGAGAACAATAGTGTTAAAGGCTCACAGTGCATCCATCCCTCTCCTGCCTGGTCAATCTTCCAGAGTTAAGACTCAAGCACACCATCCAGGGACCTTACCCTCTCTTCAATGAGCAAAAGAGTTCTCAACAGAGGTGAACAGGTGTATCACAAAGCTAAATGCTTTCGGCTGAGAGAAGAGGGTCCAAATGAGAAGGAACCAGCAAAAGAACTCTGGCAAAATGAAAAAAACAGGCTACTTAGACACTCCCAAAGGATCATACTAGCTCTGCGGCAATGAGCTCCAACCAAAAGGAAGTTGTTGAAATGTCGGACATGGAATTCAGAGTATAGACTGCAAGTAAGATCAACGGGATTGATGAGAAGGTTGAAAACCAAACAGAGAAACTAAAAAAGTAATTCAAGACATGGATGAAAAATTCACTAAAGAGATAAATAACGTAAGAAAAAAATAACGGACCTGAAAATAAAAGAATCATTTAGGGAGTGTCAAAATACAGTCGAAAGTTTTAATAACAAAGACAAAGCAGAAGAAAGAACTTCAGAGCTTGAAGACAAGGCTTTCCGATTCATGTAGTCAGTTAAAAATGAAGAAAAAAGAATCAAGAAGAATGAACAATCTCTCCAAGAGATATGGGATTATGTAAAACAAACATATATAAGAATCATAAGTATCCCTGAGGGAGAAGAAAAAGCAAAAAGCATGGAAAACCTATTTTAGGGGATACTGGAGAAAAACTTCCTTGGTACTGATAAAGATTTAGACATCTAGATACAAGAAGGTCAGTGAACAACTGAAAGATTCAAGGCAAATAGGACATCACCAAGGCACATAATCATCAGTCGGGCCAAAGTGAAAGTGAAGGAGAAAATCCTACAAGCTGCAAGATGAAAGCATCAAGTAATTTACAAAGGCAAACCCATCAGACTAACAGTAGACTTCTCAGCAGAAACCTTAAAACCCAGAAGGGATTGTTGTCCAATTTTCAGTTTTCTTAAACAGAATAACTGCGAGCCAAGAATTTTGTATCCTGCAAAACTAAGTTTCATAAATGAAGGAGAAATAAAATCTTTCCCACACATGCAACACTAAGGAAATTAGTCACTACTGCTCTATGGGAAATTCTTAAAGGTGATCTATACACAGAACAGAACGATTGATACCCATCAGTACAAAAAAACCAAAGTTAAAACTCACAGCTCTTACAAAACAGTGACACAAGAGAGAAAATAAAGCAACAATAAACATGATGACAGAACAGTATTTCACATATCAGTGCTAACATTGAACATAAATGGTCTTAATGCTCCACTTTAAAGACAGATTGGCTGAATAGATTAAAATAAGACAACCCAGATATATGCTGTCTCCAAGAAACCCATTTAACTCACAAAAATTCTCATACACTCAAGGTAAAGGGGTGAAATAAAAATATTCCATGCAAATGGAAACCAAAAGTGAGCATGAGTAGCTATTGTCATGATAGACAAAATAGACTTTAAATCAACAATGGTTGGTAAAAAAAGACAAAGACTGTCATTTTATTGTGATAAAGGGATCAATTCAACAAGAAGATAAACCAATCCTAAATATATATGCATCTAACACAGGAGTTCCCAGATTCACAAAACAAATTCTACTAGATCTAAGGAAAGAAATAAACAGCAACATCATAATAGCCAGGAACTTCAACACTCCACTGACATAAAAGAACAGATCATCAAAGCAGAAAATCAACAAAGAAATACTAGACTTAAGCAGGACTCTAGAACAAATGGACCTAACAGACATTTATAGAACATTCTACTCAAAAATTTCAGAATATACATTCTTCTCGTCAGCACGTGGGACATTTTCCAAAATAGATCATCATGTTAGACCACAAAACAAGTCTTGGCAAATTTAGAAAAATCAAAATCATACTATGTATATTCTCAGACCACAGTGGGATACAACTAGAAATCAATTCCAAGAGGAACTATCAAAACTACACAAATATATGGAATTAAACAACCTGCTGCTGAATGATCCTTGGGTCAATAACAAAATCAAGATAGAAATTTGACTGTATGCTCAATTAAAAAAGAAGACACCATGTCTTAAGTACTAAAAATATATGCTGAAGATGTTTCTTAAAAGATACTTAGGGATTTAATAATTTAAAGGAACCCCGTGCAACATGTAAGTCTATTTTCAAGTTTCTCACATTTAACTGTTAAGATATTTTCAGAACATGCATATACAAGCAAGGAACACCTGTGTTAGAAAACAACACCCATTTGAAAATTAAAAAGTAAAATACCAAAGAGCAAGTCCCATTAAAATCATAAATAGACTAAATCCCTTCTATTAATCAACATTGTTCTTTGATTTCAGCCAATGCAATATAAGACAAGAAAAAAGGGTATAACTGAAATATTGAAAAGTTCCTCATATCATAAGGTCATTATAATAGATTCTGAAAATCAAGAGACTCAACTGAAAAAGTGTTGGAACTAGGTACTACAATTTATCTGACAGTACATAAAAGAGTTCAGTAGACAGATGATTATATACAAATGAATTTCTTTTATATCAGGCATATAGTATACAATGAGGAGAAATCACATTCATAATAATGATAGCTAACACTTCTCGAGGACTTAAGTGCTTCAATATATATTGCCAGATAATCTCCCCAACAATAACCACGATAATACATGATATTATCATGATAACAGATATTATCACCATTTTACAGACAAAGAAACTGAGGCTTACAGAAATTAATAAGAAACTTGCCCCAGATCACATATATAACCCATAAGTGTCACAACAGGAACACAAATCCAGTCTCTCTGACTTTACGAAATGAGCATCCATTATGATGCTCATTCTTGTCTATAAAATTAACAAAATAGGTTGTGTGGGGAAACAGGAATGGGTGCAGAGAAATGGACACTCATGCATTGATGATCAAAATATAAATTGGTGCAACTTTTCTAGAGCGCAAGTTGCATGATCACATCTATAAATTTGTTAAAATATATTCATTAATGTGCACATAAATCTATATATGCAGACTGTATCACACTATTATTATGATTTAAAAAACTGGTCATAATCTAAATACTCAATAATATAAACTTAGTTAAACTGTAGTACTTGGATACGTTGAATGTCATTCAGCTAATAAAAATAATCTCTTAGGACAGTTAATGACATAGGAAAACTCTTATGCTGCATCGAATAAAAAGCAAGAAACAGAACTACACATGCCTATACTTTTTAAAAAGGATGTATTTATATTTATTAAAAGATTTTTAAAAATGAAACAAGGATGCAAATATTTTAAATTATTTCTAGGTGAGAATTATAGATGATTTTCACTACCATTTATACTTTTTCTCTATTTTACAAATGTGTGATAAAATATGTTAAAACATTAAAGTCAAAATTTAATTTTAAAGATAAATTGAAGTAGTTAAAATAACAGACTACTTCTATTTAAAACTATTTTTTATGCATGATACTGCTAATTTTATTTTAACATATTTTATGCCCATTATTATTATTTTTTTTATTTCAGGGCAGTATGAGGGTACAAACATTTTGGTTACACTTTATGTTTTTGCTTCACCCAAGCGAGGGTTAGAGGCATGCCCTTCCCCTCTAGAATGCTCACCATGTACTTTAGTTGTGGGTTTACTCCCCCCATCCCCCTAATCCCTGGAGAATATTACTGCCATGTGAGTACCCTAGTGTTCATCAGTTAGTACCAATTTGATGGCGAGTACAAGTGGAGCCCATTCTTCCGATCTTGTGATACCTCACTTTGGAATATGTCCATTATTTTTAAGTTACTTAAGGTACTTTCTAGCTTAGCAAAAACAGAAAACAGATCATTTATTGAACATTTTAAGGCTTTTAGATCTATATTAGTCATTTAAAATTGCAGCAAAATTCTAAAAGTAACATGTAAGATCACCAACTCAATGGGGCCATCAAAGAAAACAATGACATAAAGATTTTTTAAAAAGTGTTAAGTCAACAATGAGGAGGCAGCCTCAATTATTTGGGAAAACTGTCCTCTGTAAGTATACAATAAAAATAAATTACAAAGTAAAAGCCAAGATTTGAAATAGATTAAATCACAGAATAGGGATAAAATTAAGCCCACATAATTTTGAATAAGAAATGAGTACAGATGACTAAGAACAAAGAACAAAAACTAATTTTAGCTTCACCCTAAAAGTCATGAAGTAATAGATTTGAAAACCCTTAAAAAAAAAAAAAAAGCCCTAAGATATAACCTGACATATTAAAGCAATTACACTAGATTTTGTCCAAATTTTATATCCGGCAATTCTAATTACTCAGAACACAACTAAGAGCCAGAGAATAAGTAGAAAAACAAATAGATAAAACCTCAGTCCAATCAAATCAATGCATACTGCTAAATCATTTCCTAATATGAATTTCTTCTATGTGTCAAGCACTTTTACATTCATTATCTTCAATCAGTAAAAACAGCTCTGCAAAGTAGACAGTGTTTGATGTATGAGAAATTGAGAGTCCTGCCTAGGGTCACAGCAAGGAAATGGCAGAGCTGGGATTCAAACCCAGGGCTACCTGATTTCAGAGGCCCAACCTGCTCTCACCACACTGTGCAACCTAGACCATCTGAGCATCCTATAGGCTTTTAATCACTGTCTAAAAACTTTTATTTTCAGATATAGCATGTTTTATTTTCAGATATAGCATGTTAGCATGTTGTCATCTAGTCCACGGCAGGTATCTCCAGCAAATTAGGAGGGAGTAACAATGTCAGCAAGGAACAGCTAACACAAAGGAGGTAAGACCCCAAGTCACTGATATGAATCAAAATAAATAATTGATTCCTGTTACCCACACCATCTAAAACAAACAAATTGCATAACAAATATTGCCACTGAGTTTAGGATAAATCAGAAATCTCAGTAACCTGGCCAAGTTACTTAACATCTCTAGGCATCAGTTCCATCACCTGGAAGATTGGCAAAACAACAGTATATACCTTATAGAGTTGTAAAACTAAATTAAATGTAAGTAAAGTTCTTAATACTGCACCTGGCATAGAGCTATTGCCCATAAATATTAGCTACTATTAACATTCAAAATAAGTGAAATCATAGGCTATATATTATTCGAAGGAAGAAAAATATACACGTGCATAAATTCTTCCATTTAAAATGGTTAAAATGTTTTTCTCTTGAAAGACTTTTTGGAAAATTCACTTTTATAATATCCTCTGCTCAGACAGGTAAAAGAGGTTTATTATATTCTTTAAAGACTGATCAGGGTGGTGGTTGCTGAATGTTGGGGTGGCTGTGGCAATTTCCTAAAATAAGACAACAAAGTTTGCCACATCGATTGACTCTTCCTTTCATGAAAGATTTCTCTGTAGCATGTGATGCTGTTTGATAGTATTTTTACCCATAAAACTTTCAAAATTGGAGTCAATCCTCTCAAACCCTGCTGTTGCTTTAACAACTAAGTTTATGGAATATTCTAAATCCTTTATTGACATTTCAACAACGTACACAGTGTCTTCACCAGGAGTAGATTACATCTCAAGAAACCACTTTCTTTGCTCATCCATATAAAGCAATTCCTCATCCCTTCAAGTTTTATCATGAGATTGCAGCAATTCAGTTACATCGTCAGGCTCCACTTCTTTTTTTTTTTTCCCAGCCCACCCGCCTGCCCCAGGCTCTACTTCTAATTGTAGTTCTCTTGCTATGTCTACCACATCTGCAGTGACTTTCTTGTACTCAAGTCTTGAAGCCCTCCAAAGTCATCCATGAAGACTAGAATCAACTTCTTCCAAACTTCTGTTAATGTTGGTATTTTTACCTTCTCCCATGAACAAAAATGTTCTTAATGACATCCAGAATGGGAAATCCTTTCCAGAAGGTTTTCAATATGCTTTGCTCAGATCCATCAGAGGAATCACTATCTATGACAGCTATAGCCTTATGAAATGTATTTCTTAAATATTATAATAAGACCTGAAACTCAAAATTAGTTCTTGATCCATGGGCTGCAGAGTGTCTTGCCTGTGTTAGCAGGCAAGAAAAATCACATTAATCTCCTTGCACATCTCCATCAGATCTCTTGGTGGTGCACTGTCAATGAGCAGTAGTATTTTGAAAGCAATCTTTTTTTTTCTGAGCAGTGGGTCTTAACAATGGGCTTAAAATATTCAGTAAACCATGCTGTAAACAGATGTGCTATCATCCAGGCTTTGTTGTTCCATTTATAGAGCATAGGCAGAGTAGATTTAGCATAATTTTTAAGGGCCTTAGGATTTTTGGAATGGTACATGAGCTTCAACTTAAAGTCACCAGCTGCATTAGCCCTTAACAAGAGAGTCAGCCCGTCCTTTGAAGCACTAAAGCCAGGCGCTCTCCTCTGCTCTCTGGCTATGAAACTCCTAGATGGCATCTTCTTCCAATATTAAGACTGTTATGTCTACACTGAAACTCTGTTGTTAGTGTAGCCACATTCAACAATTATCTTATCTAGAGCGTCTGGATAGCTTGCTGTTTCACTTTGCGCTTTTATGTTACGGAGATGGCTTCTTTCCTAAACCTCATTAACCAGCTTCTGCCAATTTCAAACCTTTCTTCGATAGCCTTATCACCTCTCTCAGCCTTCACAGAATTGCAGAGTTAAGGCCTTGCTCTGGATTTTAGAAGGAAACTCCCCCAAAAGATGATTCCATTATATTGTTTAAACCTCACAACTGATAAATCTATTAACAAGAGACACGTTCTGAGAAATGTGTCCTTAGGCGATTTTGTCTTTGTGCGAACACCATAGAGTATACGTACACAAACCTAGATGGTATAGCCTACTACATGCCTAGGCTATATGGTATAGCATATTGCTCCTGGGCTACAAACTGTACAGCATGTTACTGTACTGAATACTGCAGGCAATTACACACAATGGTAAGCATTTGTGTTTAAGTATTTGCATTTGTGTTATGATCTAAACATATCTAAACATAGAAAAAGTACAGTAAAAATGTGGTATAAAGGTAAAAAATGGTACACCTGTATAGGCACTTACCACGAACGGACCTTGCAGGACTGTGAGCTGCTCTGCGTTAATCAGTGAGTGAGTAGTGAATGAATGTGAAGGCCTAGGACCTCACTGTACACTACTGTAGACTTAATAAACACCATATGCTTAGGCTCCAATGAATTTATAAAAAAAATTTTTCTTTCTTCAATAAGTTAACCTTAGCTTACTGTAACCTTTTTACCTTACAAACATTTTACTTTTTAAAAACTTTTTGACTCTTTTGAATAACACTTAGCTTAAAGTATAAATACACTGCACAGCTATCCACAAATATTTTCTTTTTTTACACCCTTATTCTGTAAGCTTTTTTCTATTGTTAAATGTTTTTCTTTACTTTTCAAGCTTTTTTGGCTAAAAATGAAGACACAAACACACATTAGTCTAGGCCCACACAAGGTCAGGATCATCAATATCACTGTCTTCCACCTCCACATCTTGTCCCACTGGAAGAAGGTCTTCAGGGGCAGTAACAGGCATGGAGCTGTCATCTCCTATGGTAACAATGCTGTCTTCTGGAATACCTCCAGAAGGACCTGGCTGAGGCTGTTTTACAGTTAACTTTATTTTTTTAATAAGTAGAAGGAGTATACTCTAAAATGACAATAAAAAGTCTAGTATAGTAATACATAAAGCAGTAACATATCTTTATATGATTAGCAGCACAGGTTTGTTTATACCAGCATTCCCAAAAACACGTAACACATTGTTCTATAACATCATAACAGCTACACGGTCACTAGGTGATAAAATTTTTCAGGTCCATTATAATGGGACCACATATGACCGAATCTTTGTTATGAGGCTCAGGACTGTATTTGTTTTAACAGGGTCTTAGCCTGGCTAAATTGGAACCCCCACTCTGCCTTTACTAATTGTGGGACCTCAAGCAAGTTATTTAACCACATTGTGGTTCAGTTTCCTCATCCAAAAAAAAAAAGATACTGAAATACTTCTTCACAAGCATGTATTTGGCATTAAAGGCATTAATACATGTAGAGCACTTAGAACAATACTTGGCACAATAAATGTTACATACTGTTCTCAAACCACAATGGAGTAAACCAAATGTCATATAAGCAGAGGCCTGAATAAAGAACCAGGCAAAAGGTGAGGGAGGACAGCGTGAAATGTTTCAGGCAAGTGGGAAGACCTTGTGATTTTTCTACTTATTCCATATCCTCCCTTAGGGATTTGACAGTTATCTTAAAGGCTGAATACTTTGAATGTTCACACATTTGCTTATGGGCTTTGCTTTAGACAAGTTCACTGGGCATAAGAATGACTGTCAGTGTTATATAAAACCATGCATACTATACTTCAGGGGCTATTAATCTCTATTTTCCCTGTAAGAAAGTTAAACAATATTCTGATGATGCAAAGAAAAATTAAACAGAGAGAAATCTGCCATAATGTTAAATTAGTTACATCTGGGTTACAGGAACATAGGTGTTTTAAAAATTCTTAATGCTTCCTTATATTTTCTAAGTTTTCCCATAATAAATACATTACATTTCTATAGTCAGAGAAAAGAGTTGTAAATCAATAAAACCGTTTGAGGTTTTTACTGAAAAGTGCTCCTTTTTATGAACTACACTGCTGTTAAATCATTTATTAAGCTGGACTGAAACTGTCTTTTGCTTTGTCTCCCTACTGGACCTAAGCAATCTGGTGAAAAGACATGGTCCTTGCCTTCAATTTATCTGGCCAGGATCTCTGTGTTGTTCTATTAGTGGGGCACTCTAGAGAAAAGGCTAATATACTTACCGTCTTACATACCCATGATGCTAATTATCAAGCATCTCAACTTTCAAATGATATATGTCAAAGCCATTGAGCCGGTGACTGAAAAAAATGTTGTGTCAACATACCACCACACATGATACCATACTTTTTAGAGAACAAACTAAAAATAGAATCATAGGGAGGCAGAACTGCTCAGTGGTTAAGCATATGGGTTGTAAAGCCAGGCTGCCTGGGCCCATACTCCCTTCTGCAACTTATTAGCTGTGTGACTCTGGGCAAGTTACTTGTGTCTCAGTTTCCACATCTATAGAATGAAGATAACAGAAGCAATGCATAAAGGTGTTCAAGAGTTAAATGAGATAATGTTTGTAATCGACTTTGCATGGTGTCTGGCACATCAATGTTCACGCATAATAGCTATATTATGTCAGCAATAAAAACCAAAGCAACGGTAGACAATTGATCTCCCCACATCGCAGATCTGAAAGTTATCTTGGTTACCAGATGCCAAAAATTACTAAGTGACAGCCATTTAATATGCACAATAATTCTATGAAGGTTTTTTTTTTTTTTTTTTAATCTTAAATCACCAAGAAATTGGAGATATATTCTGGAATAAGAGATTTTTAAAAAAATCACATTCTCAATTGTTCACCATTTTTCTGAAGTGTTAATCGTGAAACGGTGGTAATGATTATAACATGTTTTGGTGAATCTTAACTTTTTAACTTTGTAAAGGCATGAGAATTTTTATGTTGCAGGCCCATGAGGCATATTAGCACTTAAAACACACATAGCTTTTTTAGAACGTTTGGTAGACTTGAGATCAAACCCCAGAATCTCAATATTTTAAGTTTAAATTTGGAATCCTGATGTGAATTAATTTTTATTATTCACTGACCATCTTATTTACTTAATATTTCTTTTTTTAATAAAAACTATACTCCAAAACCGTACTGGCCACCTTAATCACCCACTACTATCATCTGCTGCATGCTCCAGGCACTGGACCACCCACTCCCTGCTTTCCTACCACAGTTCCTTGATTCATTGTACTCATTTGGAAATGACTCCCCACCAGCTCTACTGACTTAAATCCTACCTTTGAGGCCTTCCCCAAGTACCGTAAGTTCTTACTTTGCTCACTGCACTTGGTACATTCCACTTAGCATTGAGTTCTATCTGTTCATAATCTATACTTTTAGAGATCAGGGGCCTTACAAAGCACCTAGATTGATACTAAATGATTATTTGCTCAGGAAATAGAAGTATACACAAGTTTCAAATGAGCAACAACTGCAGATTAGTTTATAATTCTACATTCCAACACTAAAAGATAAAAAATTCCCTACTTAATATCTTATTTGTTTAAAAATACTAAAAAATCAGAATGAAAGAATTCTTCAGAGTTTATGTAAAAAAAGCAATGAAAAATACTAAAAAGGTATAAAATGACAACACTTTTATATTTGTTAGAGTAATTAAAATTAATGTAGAGACCATGGCAGTCTGCTAGAACGAAGGCAAGGTAACCCAGTTGTAGAATAAGAAAAATGTTTGAAGACACAATTTCTATTAACCACTTTGGGTCCAATTTTGCAGATGTAACCCATGAAAATATAGCTCCAGAGAAGCCTGTAATATAAAATAGGATATTTTTATTAGTCTGGTAATTAAAACAAGAATTTAGTAAAAGGAAGTGACTAATAAAAACTCCCATCAGCACAGAAACATTCCAAATGTCTGTTTCCTATCCTTTAATATTTCCCATTATACTAAAATAGTTCCATTAGACTTTTATTATTAAACAGAGGTTAAATAATACTGGACGCTTTGCTGTCGTTTTATTTAAAAGTTCATTTTACTTTAGTTATGTTTCAGTACTTTTATAATGACCAGATGCTAGAAGTTGAATTGTAATTTTTTACTTTGAAAGCAAAACCCATCCTTTCAAGTAAAAATATTCAAATGTTTTGAGTTACGGATACATATCAATAGACTATTCTGATACTTTAATGGTACCTTCAAGCAGACAGATATAAGTAACAAAATAAGTATGCTAAGTTGGAAGAAAACAGGTGAACGAAGGGGCAAATCTGAAATAGGCATATTCCTGGGCTTGTCACAGTAAGATTAATTTTATAAATGTTTGGTGCAACCATCATATCTGCAAACACCAGAGAACACTAAAATTAAGAAATTGCTACTAAAATTAATTGCGTATGTATGTGATTAAATGAACAGCGGTCATACCCTCTAAATCGTAAATATATTAAGACAAAAATATATAACAAACTGTATTGGTGACTTCTTGTGGTTCTTGGAAAGTAAAAAAAATGTGTTTATGGCATATCCGCTGCTTTCTGTTTATAATATGCATTAAAAAATGAAAAACTCAATGACGAAACAAGCGAAGAACAGAACTTTCCCAAATTTCCAAATATACTATACTTTCCAAATATACAAGTATTTCTGCAGCTATTCTAAGATGATTAAAAAAAAAAATCTGAATCAATAAGTGCCTGATGGGCCTGGGATACTCCAGCACAGTCTTGCAACCAATAGGAAAACTTTCCCTAAATTTGGATTCGTATTGCATCTCTTTATCACGAAACACAGAGCACAAACCGAGATTGTTAACCAATAACCAAATGGCAAGAAACCCAGTTAGAGTAATCAGTACTTGGATGCTGAGGCTGTTTTGAAGGACTTTAAGGGGTGAAAATGAGACAGTTTAGTAAAGAAAAGCGGGATTTATTTCTCCAAGTTGTATTTGTAACTGTTCTTTGTAGGGAGTTAAAAATGTGAACTAGCTGAGCTAAAATGAACGCAACGTGTAAAAGGGAATTGGGTTGGATGGAGCCTGAGGGTGAGGGGTGAAGGAGGGACGAGGAAGGGGTGAGGGGCTTTCGTTAAGACCTGCCTGGGGGATGGAGGATGGATAATAAAAGCGAATGGCTGGGGCTGGGTCCGATATGTCCGATGATGCCTTACCCACGAGCGCGCGAGGGTCTGCGTCGCAGGAGCAGAGCTGTGGGTCCGTTTCCATCGCGGGCGCCAGAGCCCGCCTCCATGTTCGGCGGCCGTGCCCCCGGGCGGGCGGGAGTGGACCGGTGCCCTAGGCCGCGGGGCCGGGGAGACCGGCCTCACCTCGCCCGCAATCCCGGCGGGGAGGATGCGCTGGGCTCTCCGCTCGGCCCCACCTGAGTAGCGGGAGCTCGGCGACTCGACCTCCGGAGCCCGACCCGCCTGGGCCTGGAGATCCCCCGGCGCGGCCGCCCCGGCCCCGGCCCCGGCCCCTCAGCCTGGCGCTCGGCGCGGCCCCGCGGCCCCCCCCGCTCACGCCCCGCTCCCTCAAGACCACTGTCGCCGCCGTCGGCGCCCCCCACCCACTTCCCGAGGACAAACCTGGGGGCCGCTACCCGGCATGGCCAACCCCGCGAGGAAGGGGCGAGCGGGCGGCGGGGCCCGCGGCGACAGCGGCCACTACGGCCCTCCCCGCGCCGAGCCGCGCCCGCCCGCGCGCCCTCCCCGCGGGCTGCGGCCCGGAGCCCCCTCCCCCGGCTTGCACAACTCACACCCCACACGCGCGCGCACACGGATCTGTTGCTCAACCTACTTGCATTCTCTTCTCAGCAGCCATCACAACATGCCCTGGACGCCGGGGCAGCCCCGGGGCCCTCCGGCAGGCGGCCGCCTCTCGCCTCAGCCCTGGGCCGCCGCGGCCGCCGCTAGGGCGCGGGGCGAGCGGGAGGCTCCCCCATGCCTGCCGCCCGCCCGCCCAGCCGGGCGCGCCGCTGCTCCGCGGGCGAGAGCGAACCCGGCTCTGCCGCCTGCCGCCTCGCTCCTCGCCCGCCCGCCGCAGCCGCAGCCGCTGCAGCCGCCGCCGCCGCCGCGCCGCTGCCTCCTCCCCTTCTCTCTTTTCCTTCTCCTCCTTCGCCGCCTCTGGAGCCGAGGTTGGCAAACCAGCACCTGCTGCTGGAGATCGCCGAGAACTGAAACAGGAAACCCCGAGCCAAGGGGAAAACCCGGGAGGCGTGGAGAGGGGTGAGGGGAGCTGCTGGAACCTGACGGGCTCGACCCAGCCGCTGGGGCTGCCCGAGGTTCCCGCGTCTCCTCCCCTCGCGCCCATTCCCTTCCCCTGACCAACCCTGAGGTCCCGACCTCCCCTCGCCGCTCCCCAGCCCTGTCCAGGAGGGCGCCTCTCAGCTCGGCAACAGGTTCTCCACCCAGCAGTAACACGGATGATGCCCTGAGCAGTCAAGGTTATCGACGGGCCGCCTTCTTAGGGCAGGTTTCCCGTGGTTGTTTACTTATTATCAATATTCCGTAATGAGGAAAAACCACACCTTGTATTAGCAAGACCAATAAGAGAATTTAAACAAACGAAGCCATTGGGATTTCACCCAGGAGAAGGACTTCTTTCAGCAAGGAAACTGGCCTCGTTGGAAATGGCAATCATGTCAAAATCAAGGTTAAACCCAGGATAAATCCAGACCTCTTTCAGGAGATTGTGAGGAAACGGCCCTCTATTCTGAGGTGGGCGCCTGAGTGACAAGTGTGAAAACCAAGAGCAGAGAGCCTTTCTACTTCTGTGAATTGTGCAACACCCAGCACAATCTAAGTCAACATTTAGGAAATGTTCAAATAACCTTATTCGCCTGCCTGTGGAATGATTACCGCGTGGCTCACGCCTAGCCTTGGGCAGGATACATCTGCTTCTGGAGCGAGAGGGAAGGACGCTTAATGGATTGGGGCCTACCATGTTCCACGGACCAGGTAGCCTGCTTTAAATGTGCTATCCCATTGAATTGTCACTGCAGCCATGTGAGCTGGGTATTATAATCCCTTTTGTCCATCAGAAAATAGAGTTAAAATTTACCTGCAATTACACAGCTCAAATGTGAAGGATCCAGATCTGTTGCATCCAAAGCAACTATTTGTTTCACTGCACTACGGTTCATGCCTTTGATCACATTTTTCACCTTTAATAGAATTATTTTTTGCCTCTCTGAATTGTTTTCAATAGGGCATATGTGTGGTTTAAGCGTGCATCTGTTTAATGGGCTTGGACAACTTAATGGTAGTGATATTTATGATGCTTATTGGGGCCCAAACTTTATAATTTCCAGGTTAATTTTCACTACCAAAAATATGCCTTTATGGTTCAGTTGAGCAGCACAGATGTCCCCACCTCTTTGGCCAGCATCTGTTGCTCTTTAGCTATGGATGATGGGGTCCCAGCTCAGAGCATCCTGCTGGCTGGTGCCCATGGGCATCCTGACTGCCCTTGAGATGAAAGGAGAGTGTCTTACTGAGCCTGTTTTCCACTTTGGTAGGCAGTCTTGGAGCCTATTACATAATTGAAGTCAAGTAGGCTGGCTTCTCTGGTCCACATTTTTAGTACCACGTTGAAGACCCTCTGAAGACTGGTATACTGCTCTCTGCAGCTGGGTCAGATTTTATTGGCGGGAAAGATAGGGGCTGGAAAAGCAAACCGTGTACACTGGCCCAAACTCTCAGAAATCTCTGGAGCAGAATTGGAGATCCTTAATCTTAACATCTCTAAGGGACTTAACAGGGACTTAGAAAGAGGCTGGCTGGTTGATGACAGTAAGTGATAGCATCTATGGCATGATTTTAGGGATGCCAAGAAATTCTCCCACTCCACAATACAGGGCCCACACAGCCTACCACTTGTATCCCACAATTGACTCAGCTGAATTCCATTCAATACTGAATAAGCATAGTTAAAGATCAGGGTACAAGAGATGAGTAATAGTTATAATAGTTAACATTTAATGAGTGTTTACCATGTTCCAGATACTATACTAAGCATTTTGCATGTGTTATCTCATATAATGCTCACAAAACCCCTATAAGGGAATACCTATCATTAGTTCTGTTTCATGGATGAGAAAACTGAGACCAAGGTTACAGTCAATAAATAATAGTGCAAGGACTAAACTGCAGGCTGTCTGACTCTAGACCCAGTATGTGAATAAGATACAGTAACTGCCCTTATTATTTTACTATTTATTTAGGAAGATAAAAACACATGAAAGTTAAAACCAGGAAGACAAGATAATTTATAAGTATCAAATATGCATTATGGGTAATAAATGCCATAAGGTATCAGAAGACAGAGGAATCACTTTAGGTTGAGGTAGTCAGGAAGACTTACATAGCAGATGAATCTAGGTTTCAAAAAGGGATTTAAGCTGGATTGTGATGGATGAATAGTACTTTGATAAGTGAAGAGGAAAAGGAAGGGCATATCCATGGAACTGACGGCATAAACACAGATATAGTGCCAGGGAAATTTGGGGAACAGGGATAGATAAGAAAAAGCTGGAAAGGAAAAATAGGACAAAATTTCAGAGATTTGCAAAACAAGAGAGGAATACAGAGAGAGAGAGAGAAAAAAAAGAGAGGGTTGGTTCCATGCAGTCTGTATCCAGTGGGGCATCTGTGAAGGGTTTTGATCAGAAGGTAATGTGGAGAGTGTCCTATTTTAGGAATAGCAATATTGTTATGGTTATTGGATGGTTCAGAAAGGGGAGGGAAACAAGTTTGAAGGCCAGTATGGCAGAACTGACCTGAAATAACAAAGTGGATAGTGAGAGAGGAAAGGAAGCAATGGATTAGTGAGACACTGACATACAAATCATAGAGGCTTTGTGAATGAACGAGTGAATGTACTTGGTGGAGACAGCCGTAAGAAAAGGGAGAAGTCAAACATGACTTACTGAGTGTGCATGGGAAACCTGTAGTATTACTGACAGAAAAAAGGGGCAGTATATGGATAGAGAAACTACTTTTTAAAAAATGTTTAGAATAGTTTGATTTTAGACATATATTTGAAGTACTAGCAGGATATGCATGGGGAAACATTTTATAGTACTATCTCAAAAAGGCAGACAGTTCAGTAAATGAGGCCCTTATCTGAGATTGAAAGAGTAAGTATGAAAATTTTAAATGTTGACTGTTGTAACAATAACCAGGCATGGCTGTTGTTCATCTTTAGTAAACCAGAGGTGAAAGGAAATTTCAAATAAAAATAAAATATTTCTATGACTCGGAGTTAAATAGGCATTAGAGAATTCCTCTTGTATCCTTTTCTTTACCCCAAATTATATTTACTTAAATAGAGAGAGAGGGAGAGAGAGAGAATATAGGGAAGAATTTTTATGGGTTCAGAGAATGTTAGGATGATGAAAGAAAACTTAGAGATCATTTAATCTGACTTTTCATTTTGCACATGACGAGATTGAGCATCAGATTCTGAGTGTCTGATAGTAAAGCTTCAAAACAGGCATTTCTGATATTACCAATTCTGAATAGCTAAATCTCATTTTAGTTCTAAAATTAAGTCTGAACCTTGAATTGCAACTTTGAATTGAATATAATTAAAGAACCCAAGTGGCTGTGGCTCCATAGTAGGCAAAACCTTGGGAGAGCCTCACTAGTTAAAAGCAAATGCTTTAGAAAGAACAAATGAGGGGAGAATGGTTGCTGCGAGGGCAGCACTTCTGTTTTCTAAACTCTGGCTTCCAGGTAGACTACCACACACTTAGATTCACATTTGAGCCTTAAAAGGTGGAGTTTCAGATGCCTAGCTCATCCCACCGTGGCTGCCTTAAGCCCAGCCACCTTCTAAGAACTCCAGGAACTTCAAAAGTCCACCCTCTGGTTCAAAACTGACACATACCCCTGGCAACTGCTTCTAGTTCTATCCAGACGTTTCCCAGTGGTGCCCTTAGGAGCTTTCTCATTGAAAATGAGTGGACCCCATGGCTATACTTGGGGTTACAAGAGAGTTGTTTCTCCACCTCTCAAGTCTCACGCCTCTACCATTCTGCCAAAACACTTACCTTAGTTGAAACAATGTCAGTAATCACTCGTGGCACCTTCATCCCTAGCTCTTTGGCCAGCACTTGATTTCTTCTAGTTGAAGAACTTCACACACATAGCCAGATGACCATTGTGATGTCTCACCCACAGTTTCTTTTATGTCTTTTAGAAAAGATCTGGTTAATTCCAACAACCTATGAAACATTAAGCTTCATTTAACATCAGTACTCTACTCAAGCATTTACTAAGCACATGCTGTGTGTAAGATAGGCACGGAGGAATGAAATACGTTCTTGCCCATGAGCTTCAGTGACTAGCTAGTTCCTATTTAATGCTGAGTGCTTAGGGAAAGGAAACTAGAAGACACAAGATATGTGCTGTTGACCAATATCAGGGCTTCTTTCTTTTGATGGGTAACCACAAGAGTCCTTACCAGCTGCATGACTCTTTTTTCTCCCCAGCATTTGTGGGAGGCCGCCAGAGAGACAGAGCAGCAAGACTTTCATATGCTGGTGTCATACAGTCATGTGCTCTATAAGCATCTATTGTTTTAAAAGGAAATTGGCATACAGAATTATAAACGTATAAAATTGAGATAGTAGGAAACAGAGTTATGGAATTTTCAGGTTAAAGTACATCTTATGTTAAAAGACTGTATCACAAGAATATTGATTATACCATTATTTGCAAGGCAAAAAATATTAGAATCAACCTAAATGTCCATTAAGCGCGGACTGTTTGAATAAACTGTATCTCCATATGTAGGAATGACATTCACCTGTTAAAAAAAGTGGAGTGGCTTTTTGTGTATGGAATAAACTTCACGATACATTGCTTACTGAAAAGGGAAGGTGAAGACCAGTATATATAGTATGCTACCATTTGTGTGGAAGAAAATCTCTGTGTTTGCTTATATATGCATGGAATATCTCTGATGAACACACAAGAAACTGGTAATGCTGGTCGTCTCTGGGCGAGTGAACAGGGTAATTGAGAAGAAGGGGTAGAGCAGAGTTTCACTTTTTACTCTATACTCTTTCATAGCTTTTAAATTTTAAATTTGGTACTTGAATTAGCTATTCAAAAATATTTTTTAAGAGGCTACACTTATTGGTGCTGTGAGCTTTGTCCACAGTCACAAGGAAGAGGAAGTTAAGGGAGTCCCATGAGTAGCACATGTGGAGTCCGGGGCTTCCCAGTCCAGGGAAAGATTTCTCTGATCATGTGAAAGGGGAGATCCGATCATTGCTCAAGGATTCCCAGCTGGCATTAATGGGATTAGTCATTGTTTTTACAACTTAATTGTCCAAAGCCATAAACTCAGATTCTTTATGGGAACTGCTTGACCCAAGGGGAACATTCATGGATGTTCTCGTTGGCAGACACAGGAGGAAGTGCACATAAGCTGGAGGCATCACAGCAGGTTAGCTGTAGGCACAGGGCAGATGGAACATGCAGTTTGTTCATAGTACTCACTGCCTGGAAGTACACGTGCTTATTTGTTTTATTTTTTTGTCTTATCACATCAGAATGTAAGCTCTATGAAGTAAGGAGTTCGATGTCTTGCTCCCTGCAATGTCCTCAGATTTTCCGGGCCTGGCCTGTGGAAGGCATTCAGGTTGGCTACAGACAATTGGAATCCCAATGACTCTCCAATCTATGGCTGCTTATTTAGGCATTAATCTGTTAGAAGGTAGTAAAGATGTGGCTATGGAAACTAGGATTTAGGTCTCCAATCTCTGAAAGAGCGGGCAAGGTAGATTTCAAATCTCAAAAGAACTTGGAAATTAGGAAAATACTCACGTATGGGGTAACAAGGCAAGGAGGCAACTACTGAACTGGGAGAAGACGACAGGGGCTTGATTAAAAAAAGAAAAGAAAAAAAGATAAACAACTGACCAGCAAACAAATTAAAACGCAACAATCCCCTATACAAATAAACAAACAAACAGCAAATAGCACAGCAATAAAATAGAAGAGAGAGACCCATAATTAGGGCTGTAATTTACAGGAAGAACAGGATTATCAGCAGAGCAGGTTTGCTGCCGAGTCACTGCACTGCCAGACTGGGGTGGTTGGGGTGGATCAAGTCACCTTGACTTAGGGTCTAGATTGGCTTTGGAGTCTAGGGTAGGGGGTAGGTAAGTGAGCTTAGTGACTAAGGTCAGAGGGATATAGGGGAAACCGCAAATCTAGGTGATTCTAGATAGTGAATACTTTACACTTTAGAGTGGAAGTCAATGGAAAATTTACACTGTCAACTGTTTTTGTTTGAACACTGAAATTCCAGGAGATATTCAGCCAAAGAACATTTAGAAGGAGCCAGAAATGAGGAATCCAGCCAGGACAATATTAAGCACCTCTCCATTAGTCCCATAAGTGAGTGCCACAGGCCTAGGTGGGAGGTGATTGAAGCTAAATAAATAAATAGGCTGGAGCCGTCTGATGGCTTTTGATGGTTTCGGTAGATCACAGATCACATTCAGGGATTCAGTGGAGGTGAGCTTTGATCTTAGAGGAACTATTTCTCTTTTGCCTTTTCTATTCTGTGGTCAGTCTAGAGCACACAGGTTTAAAATTATAGGCAGAGGTAAGTCAGGTTATACTTTGGGATACAGTAGAACTATTCATCTATTCCTATTTCTCGTGGTCCTTCATTTTGGTCAAAACACTTTATTTGAAACAATATCAGTGGCCTCCTGAAATGTTCCTCCTGTTCTTCAGTCATCGTGTGACTTCCTCCAGTTTTTGAGTTTTATACACAAAATCGTGAAGGTTTATTGAGAAGGGCTAGGCCTTCTGACTCATTCTTACAATCTATTTTTAAAAGTGAGCATTATCTGTCTTTGGCAGTCCCTACTTCCTAATGAAGATCTTGCTAGAGAAATTCAGGAACTTGTTTTATTTTGGATAACTACAAGAGGCAGTTAAGTGTTCAGTAAGCTTTGGCAAGGACAGCTTGTTTATGAGAAGACACTGTCCCAACGAAATGTATTACCACTGCTTCTGTAGTTCGCTTTGCTAAAACATGGTTTGCAAGAACATTTTAGAGTGTTGGTAGGATGGGGTCTATACGGTTACATATATTGTCTTAGCGGTCAGTTCTTCATGTGCAAAAACAGGAGCTGGCCTTTTCCAAGACTCTTTTATATATATACAGCTGAACAACAGTGAAATTGAGGCTCAAGTTCTTCTTCTGTATGGATCTTGAACAAGGGTTAATGGCGGTGGATTTCACTGGCTTTCACATCTAGTATTATACCTTTCAGTAGTCTAATATAGTATTTTAAGTTATAACAGGAATACATGCTCACTAAGAAAGTTTTTAAGGCATATAAGGTTTCAAAAACACAAATTATTTCTAATCCCATTACCCAGAGATAAACAACCACCCTTACAATTTTTCTTTCTCTTCCATTCTCAACTGATATTCCACTATCTTTTTTGGTTTTATTAAATCAAACAAGTCTTTGTTGAGTGGCAGCACTGGACTCAGAATCATAAAATAACATGGCTTATACCTTAAATAAACTAAATATTTTCTTGGAAAGATAAGATACATTTGGGGGAAAAATCTATAGAAGATATAAATTAAATATAATCAAGTGTCAAACTTGCCTGAGTTAGGGGCTCACTCAGTCATCTAGGATCCCAAGGACTCATTCTCAAAGTAATTATCTGTCCACCTTGGGGATATTCATCCAACAAATGTTTACTGAGCACCTACTGCATGGCAGGCACTATTTGGATGCGCCGCTACTTCCTAAGGCAGACTTGGAGAATTCTTAAGCTGAAGGCAGATGTGGCTTCCATCAGGCTGTCCTTGCAACCCCTCACCTTCTACAGCTCTCTCCTCTGCTCATTCTCTACCAGCCATGCTTACCTTCTTGCTCTTGCTGTTCCTCTCTCTGGAACATTCTTTCCCAAATATCTACAAGCCTTTCTCCCTAAAGTCCTTTAGATTTCTGCTCAAATATCACCTTATCAGAGAAGCCAACCCTCAACACCCTGTCAAAATAGCACACATATCTTCCCTTTATCTACATTCTGGCCACAATCCATCTCCTTAATCTTGATATTTTTTAGCACTTATAATCACCTGATTTGTATATATATACAGAAATGGATATATATTTGCTGTGAAAGGAAGCCATGCAGGATGTTTATGGCTTCAGCCTTCACTTAAACACAGGACGGAAACTACAGGTTCATGACAGTACCAAGATTTTGATGGCCGGGGAACAGGATCAGGATCAGAATATAAGAGTGGTAGATTTTTTGTTGTTAATAAAGAAATACTTTTATAAGAGAGGCAGAGTAGCAGTACATGAATGGAAATTTGTTTATCTGAAGGTGAAAGTGTAGGATAATTGATTTGAATAAGGTAAAAAAAGAGAAGAGATGTTGCTCCATGAATTAATATAAACGTGTTTGCAGACAGGATTTGTCTTAGGAGTTTTGCAGAGCTTTTCCCTGAAGGAACATGTGAACGTGTTGGTTTCCATTCCAAATGCTGCTGCACTCGGAAGGGCGTCTCTGAGAGACAGTACCGGCTGTATCCCACAAGGCGCCGCGTTTCTCAGACCTAAAGGTTTGGATTTGCTTTGTAAAGCAAAGTGAATCTGTTAAAAACTACAGGATGAGAGCTGACAATGGAGTGTCCCCCGGAACAGACAGCTGCCCAAACGGCTAGAAGCAAAGCTCTTGTTTTAACACTCTAGACTACCTGTCTCCTTTAACAATAACCTAATAAATATGGAGCCAACATATCTCTGTTTAACCCCTCTGTTAAGTGATAAACTTACCTTAAAACTTAAAAGTTAATCTTTGAAAGATTTTATAACCATTTGCTCAAGTAGATAGAATTAGTTAAAGAATCTGTAGGAGCCTTTTGAAAATCTGTTAACCTGAGAGGAACTACCTGCTGTTATGTAAACCTGTTACCCCTGGCAATTAATCACTGTTCCCTGTAAGTTACCATGTAAGACCTCATTGGGGCTTTTTGAGACCCATGGAGAAGGTCTAGGCCCCCTGAGATCCCGCTTTGCCTATAGTCTTCATAAACTTATAAAACTATATTTTTTTCTCTGTGTATTCTTTTAGTTGTTTTATTTTCCATTTTTCTCTATTATTTTCTTATCCCTTGCAACTCTACCAAACGGACCCGGTGTTTTGCTGGGAGCTTAGCTACCTCCCCGCAAAGAGACACGACATCACTATTGGGTTATATCACAGGAAACTCAAAACAGATAGTAGGTATATAGGTGAGGCTTTCTCCAGAGAGGTTCTCCAATGGGCACAACAATGAGACAAAGTAGTGAATGAAACCTTTAGCTATCCAGGTATCTGCTGCACATCATAACCAGCTGGAAGCAGATTAGCTAATCAAGTTTTGATTTACATTGTGGACTCTGTTTTCCTTTGGCTTCTGTGATATCACTTCTTTCCTTGTTCTACCCTTACTCTGATCGGTCTCTTTGGGGTTTTTCTTCTTATGTCTATGCCTGCAAAGAATTTCTCTCTGGCCCATTATCTTTTGGCTCCACACACATGCCCTGGGTTTTCTCAACTATTCCTGTGTCGTTAGCTACTACCTACATTCTGATGGTTGCCAAATCTAACTCTGAAGACCGTCGTACCTGGCACTGAGTAGGTGCACAATAAAAATCATCATTTATTTCTTCAGAATGCATAAATGGGCTTTATTGGGCTTCTATTGTGTGTCAGCCATTGTTGTTGGTACTGGGAAAGTTTCCTGCTCCAATAGAGCTTATGTTATATGCCCAATATACAATTAAACAAAGACACGAAATACACTCATAAACAAGTGAACAAAATGATTTCACATAATAGTAAGTGCTCTGAAGAAATAAATTAGAGTGGAGTACTGGCAGGTCCAGGGCTGGCATGTGGGCAGTGATTAGAGAAGGCATCTTTTAGATTAAATTAGAGAAGGCCCATTTGAGCTGAAATGATGTTCAGGAGCCAGCTGTGTAAAGCAGTTTCCAGGTGGAGCAAACAGCAAGTGAAGGAGCCTCCATCTAGTATAGGCAGGGTACAGGGGCTTAATGAGGGAGGGAAGGAGTGTGACCCGAGTAGAGGAGGCCCCTTCAGGTGGGTCACCTGCTCACCATTTGCCCCAAACCTCACTTCTTCCCATTCTCTTACCCCTGGCCAGCATCACTTATTTACCTTACCTGCATGGTGCTTGTCAGCATTTGAGTTTGTGACCCTTTCTTGCTCTTGCTAAACTGCACTGGCAGTTATCAAAAACTCCTGTGCTTTAGTTTTCTTCTGGGCCTTTACAAAGGCTGCTGTCTCTGCCTGCAACACCTTTCCCCTGATAGATCTGTGAACAAAGATTTAGCACAGCATTTCATTCCATTCTAGAAAGCCTTCTTTGATCTCATCTATCTGGGTTAGATGTCTCTGCTGTAGGCTCTCAGAGTCCCATGAGATAACCAAGGCACAGAAGAGTTGAGTAACTTCCCCCAAATTGTATGAGAGAGCTGGTATTTAAACCCAGGCAGTCTAACACCTGCTTTTTTTTTTTTGAGATAGGGTCTTACTCTGTTGCCTAGGCTAGAAATGCAGTAGCATCATCATAGCTCACTGCAACCTCCAACTCGGGCTCAAGTGGTCCTCCTGTCTCAGCCTCCCGAGTAGCTGGGACTACAGACATGAGCCATCATGCCTGGTTAATTTTTCTGTTTTTTGTAAAGATGGGGTCTTGCTCTTGCTCAGACTGGTCTTGAACTCCTGGCCTCAAGCAATTCTCCCATCTCAGCTTCCCAAAGCACTAGGATTACAGGTGTGAGCCACCATGCCCAGACTAAGTCCTGCTCTTAACTACCATGCCTCATAGGCTGTTGTAAGAATTACATGGGTGATGCAGCCAAAGCGCTTAGCACAAGCCTTGACCTTTGGAAAGTACTCGATAAATGTTAACTCTAATTACAGACACAAGGTCTGCTCCTGAGAAGCTTATGGCTAAATGGGAGAGGTAAAAGTCTAGTTAATAAATAAGTCAGAGAAAACAATTTGAATACCTAGAAGGATCTTTGCTTTTAACTGTTTCATTTGCATTTCTTTCTGTAAAGTACCTGCCACTTAATAACAGTGATAATGACAGTCTTTGAAAAAGAAAATATTAAAAAAAGAAGCAGATCTTGTGGAAAAAAATGTCAAATTCAGTTTTAACCATTTTGAACTGGAGGTGCTTCTGGTTATGCAATTAGAGATGACCAGTAGGTTAGACAAATGGCGGCATGATTCACCCTATTAAGCATCCTTTTAAATTCTCCCCTTCTCTCACTTCCACATCTAATCTAGTAGCCAGGCTTGTTGGTTTTCTTCCAGATATATCTGTAATCTACCCTCGTCTATTCTCCCCTACCATTGCCCTGATCTAAACCACCACTATCTCCCTGTGCATCACTTTATTCATCTGCAAAATAGGAATACTAATAGTGTTTACCTTATGGGGTTGTGGTGAGCCTTACATAAGATAATTTGTGTAAGCAGTCAGAATGCTGCTTAGTACATAGACGAAGGAGGCACCAACAACTAGAGAGGACCAAGATTGTGTGGGGAATCCATGGTATCCAAGGAATGAATATTTCAAGAAGAGAAGTGCTTATCAGAGGTTAAGGAGATTGGGAACTTCCAAACCTGTGATATCTTGTTCTGTTAGGACCTGTTTACATAAAAGTGGTGAAATAGAAAGTTGAACAGAGTTATTCTATGCAATCAGTTAATCAGAATAGTGTTTAGAACCACTGTCTCCAGAAAGGTTGAGTCAACTGGAGTCCGTTGGTTAGAAGGAGCAAGACTCGGCTAGAATCTGATTGACTCAGATCACTCCTGTTGAGTCAAAACTTTTTGTGCCAGGCCACCTCCCACGCTGCAGACCAGTCTGTCGATTGTCTTCCTTTGGGGTCAGTTACCCACTCTTGTTCAATCTGTGGAGGCCACAGATGGGTGTGGCCAAACCACCATGGTTGGGCACAGCTGCTCTGTCAGCAGGGGCTCAAGATGGAGCAGTTTCCGTTACAAGTGACTCTGGATGTGGCAGGTACCATGATGGGCATTTTCAGTTGAGAGATATAGTTATGTTGAGGAAAAGTATGAGGTTTGAAATCTAATGCCTGGTTTTGAGTACCAGTAATCCAATTGCACATGGGGCCAGCTATGTGCTTTGAGCAAGTTAGTGAATTTCTCTAATGCCTGGCTTCTCCTTTATTAAGTGGATATGTTCATAAAGTCACTGGTGTTTGCCTTGAAAGCACCATGTAAACCGTAACCATCCTGAATCATCCAGATCCTGAATAAATCTTCTTGCTTAGTAAGAGAGACAGTTTTAATTGAATTATTAAGTTAATTGGGAAACACTTCGTTAAGATGCTGCATAAAGTAACATTACTTTCTGGAAATAGGACAGATAGAATTCTCACAAAAGGTTTTCTCTTCTCTCAGAGGTATAGGAAGAAGGAATTCCTTAATGCTAGTGAGAGATAATATGGGCCAACTCCAGCAAGAACAGTTTACACACGCACAGTTCACTGCCATGATTTTATCTCCTAAGAATTAGGATGAAATGGAGTAGCCTAGTCAAGGCTCCTCTTTTAAAAATTAATTAATTAATTAATTATTTTTATTAACAAATATATGTATTTATGGTGTGCAGTATGGTGTTTTGATATATGGACACATTGTGGAATGACTAAATCAAGCTAATTAACATACGTATTACCTCACATATTTTTTTTCCTAGTGAGAACATTTGAAATATACTCTGTTAGCAATTTTCAAGTACGGTATATAATACATTGTTAAGAGTCCTCTTTAAAGAAGCAGAGCGTTGTGCTAAGGAACTCTGACAAGAAAGTGGAAAGCGAATGAATGAAATGAGAGAAAGTCAAGTGGGACAAGAAGGTTGATCTAGGATTCTAAAGACATTCTCAATGAATGGGAGTTACTCCCAGGGCCAAGCACCCTGAGTGGGCCAGTCAGTGTGGGGAAAGGACAGGCTAGAAACCACAGTGCGGTCTGAGGACTGTAGGGGTAAGAAGAAACAGTTAAATGTACATTGCATGTCAGTACTCAGTCATTGCTTCCTGGAAAGTACATGCTGGAATTCAAAGTGAGAATGCCCCAAAGTGACATCAAATGTTTTGCAACGGCAAGGCTGACGATTGCCTTGCCATTGCACAACTTGTGTGTCTGTGTCCTCTTCTCTCTTAACCTACAAGAAACTGCCCCATTTTTCAAGTTATAATGTGTAGCTGGATAACATGTCCAATATTTTAAAAAGTAAATACAATTAAATAATCAGAATTCTGGTCTCATACAACAGAATTAGTTAAAGGATACTGGATATCTGATAATCTCTAGAAGTGCCGAAGAACCAGGCTTGGAGGCTATAGAGCCAGGCACTATGCCCAATATCACACAACAGAAGTATTCCAGGAAGATATCAATGCCTCTGCTGATAGGCACAGACGCCCCAGCTTATCTTACCTGCAGCCTGACACTGGCACTGGAGGTGGCCACTGAATCACTATGCCTGCTGCCTCTGCAAAATGAATGTAGTTTCTGTCCCTGCTAGCCCCCTTGCTGGAATGGACTCCATGAGCTTCCTCCTTCTTGGTCAGCTCTGGATTCAAAATCTGAGGTGAGCGCCTCCAATCAGAGGAGTTGAGGCCATGTGCCAGCATCAGAGCTGCAGGTGAGGCTGGGTAAGCTAGTACCTAGTATGTTCAGCTTCTAAAGCAGGAGGTAGGATCTGCCTCATTAGGTTTCTCATGCACAGCAAAGGGGTTTAGATGCTGCGGAGCCAAAACATTAAAAATACATATAAGGTTTGTCTTCTAAGAACGCATGATTTTGGTTAATAAACCCTTGATTTAGTTAATACAAGATATTTTGGCACAGTACTCCTAATATCCTAGACATTTCCTTTTTAGCTCTCAATTCCCGAGAAGTCCCCAAGAAAGACAATACTGATCATCAGAACCTTTCACCTAAATATTTTTTTCTGAAAAATGTTATGTAAATAGTATTTTTATTAATAGTTCAAAATTTTAACATTTACTGCCATTAAAAATCAAGACATGTTTTTGGTTGCACACATATAATTGTTAATATATTGAATAATCAGCCATAAAAATAATGACTAGATTGAAAGAAAAACTTATGTGTTATAAGATACTATTACACTTAAGATATGCCAAAATTAGGTAGCATTAAAAAGTATGTAATAACAACATATTAAACAAGGAAAGAGTAGCACAATATTTTATTTATTCTTAGATATAGTTTTTTTTTTAGATTTCTGTCCAGACCTCTGACAATATATGATGATAGTAAAGAAGCTTCAATCTCTTTTTGTCACCAGTGGAATATTTTTGTGGTCCAGCATTTAGACTGCAATAACAAGCTCTCTTATCAATGCTATCTAATAGTCATTTCACAATTGATTAGCATTGCTAGTCATGGCACAGACGCATGCTGTATATAAAAATTTCTAATATCTATGGTCCCTGTTTATTCTCTCCCAACTTCTAATGTAGCTAATTTGGAAGTTAGGAAATTTATAAGCCAGGTACAAATCAGACTCTCCTCAAAAGCGTGGGAGATTTTTGTCCATATGTTTTTGGTTGTTCCTTGGTGAGACCATATTTTTCCAAGTGATGTTAATGAAGGGACAAGTGGCCTTTCGTTGGTGCTTACTCAGTCTTTGTCTTTCCTGTGAGTCATTATTGTTTTCCAGCTAGATGCTGTGGCCAGCCTCGCTTTCAATATGTCATTTTCATTCATTTGGAAACTAAAGAGCTGTGCTTTGCACCACGTCCTTAAAGTCAGCAAAGCTAGCTCTGTTGGACTGAAATGCAGAGACGTGTTTGCAGCTAGTGCAAAGTGCTGCAGGCTGCCTATCTCAGGGAAAAAGTCACACAGAGTACGTTAAAGGCTCCATGCAGAAGGGTTTGAGGGCTGAATGCCTGGGGTTAGCAGTACCTCAAGGCTGGCATTGGTAAGAAAGCTGGCCTTTATCTTTGTGACTTGAGAGGGACAGAATGTGGCATGTAGGGGAGGCATGGACTCCCTGTAAAATGGTAACTTAATCTATAGCCCTAAGTCCCCTATGGGATGGGCATCTTGTAAGGGATAAATGAGTTAGTACATGTAAAGCACTTAGAACAATGCTTGATTATTAAAACTATCGAAGCTTTTTACATCTTACAGAGTCTTTATAACAACTCTATTCAGATGAGGTCCAGAGACTTTAAGTAACTTGCCTAAGGTCACACAGCTAGTTAATGGTAGAGCCAGAATCCAAACTCAGTTCTGCTTGACAACCAGAGTCCTTAACTTTTACCAATTAACTCACATTCAACACCTAGAATTATATTCTATTGGTGATAGGAGGGGCAAAGTGCTGTAGTTCACATGGAAAGGAAAAGTTATGAATGAAAGAGAACTGCCCTAGTGCGATGCTCAGATAAAGGAAGGGATCCCTGCTACACAGCTTGGAAGTTATGACCAGAAGGCATTTAAAACTCTGATGAGCAATGATTCTGTTGACTTTTGCATTCTTCAGTGTATTCCTACTCTCCCCAAAATTACTTCACTATATTAATAAACCTACAGATGTGGGAAAACTGAGTGTGTACTAATTAAGACAGGAAATAAATAATTTAAAAGGTCAAGATATGATAACTCTCAGGGTAGGGATAATAATCATGGTGCCTTCAGTAGATGTCCAATAAATGTTTTATTAATGAAAGAACTTAGAGATTATCTCAGAAAGTTATGTATATAAAGCACAGTTTACATGCAAACAGAGTTAAGGCCATTTGGACCATAATAAAAATAATTTATGGATGAATAATCCTAACAGGTGTTTTGAAAAAAATCTGTATCCTTCCAGGAAGACACGTGTGGTTGCATAAGGCAGGAAGATTTATTGCAGTGAATTCTAGGAAGCCTAGGAGGCTCCAGTTAGCATGGCCATGGGCATTCTATGGTTTTTACAATATATTTGCATTTAACTGTATCAACTTCTAAGGGCTGAATATCCTTCAGGGAGTAATGCTGTAAGGAAGCTAGGGTTGCCCAAGATCCTAAGGCACTGATCTCTAGAGTACTCTAGAGTTTGTCATTAATAATAACAGAAGGGTGCCTCTGGACAAAGGGTGCCTCTGGGCAGCTGGTTGATCAGTCATTACCTTAGTGGGTAAAGAGTACACTTCTGAAAGACCATGTTCTCCTAATTTCATCCAGATTCCATTTCTCTGACTCCAAAAATTGATTAGTTGCCTCTCCTAAATTGTTCCATGGCATTTTTTGTGCTACCTTGCTGTGACCCCCAGCAGGACTTTATTGTAGAAGCTGGTTTATATGTCTGTCTCTTTCCTCTTTTTTTTTCTTTTTTATTTCATCATATTATGGGGGTACAAATGTTTAGGTTACATATATTGCCCTTGCCCCACCCGAGTCAGAGCTTCAAGCATGTCCATCCCCCCATATCTGTCTCTTTTCTAGAGGAATGGGCTGCCAATGATTACCCAGGTATTGCCACTACCTAGCTCATTGCTTGGCACATAGCAAATACCCAGTAGATAACTACTGAATGACTGAAGTTAAGCAATAGAGGAACAGGAATTTTTAAAAAGGACATAGGAAGAGGATAATCTCTCATCACGGCACAGTTGTCCATATAAGTTATTTAAAATTCTTTATGTTCGAATTGCATCGAATTGCAATGAATTATGACATACGCATTTTACATCATTATCAGGTTCACTTCAGAACTTATTGTATATTTGCTGTATGCTGGGGCCCTGTGTTGAGTTAGACATGGTTCTTACTCTTAAGGAACTGCCAGTCTAGTGGGGTAGTGTAAACCTAAATAAATAATTACAACCAATGTCATATGATTGTTGGTAAAATTACTTACTACATGTCAGAACCTGTTCTAAATACTGTACATTCTTTATATCATTTAATTCTAACAATCCTATGGGATAGATACTATTGTTGTCCCCTTTTGCAGATCAGGAAGCTGAGACCCAGAAAGAATAAATTGTTCAAGATCACATAGTAACTAAGTGGTAGAGTCAGGAGATGAACTCAGATTAATTCGAGTTTGGAAACCAAGCTAGAAACTGTTGCACTATTCAACTCCAGTACAAAAGAAGGAAGGATTACGTTGGGGAAGGAGGAAAAGAGAAAAGGAGGAGGAATGCCAGCAGTCAGTAAGGAGAAAGTGTTCCTTAAGCCATGGTTTGAATGATAAATGGGAGTATGTCAGATGGAGAGTTGGCAAAGGAAGGGTAAGAGGAAACGGCTATTGCAAAGTGGAGAACTGAAAGACAGAGTTTGATCAGGGAACTGGGGGTAGTTTAGTTAGTATTGATTGATCAGAGCATTCAGGCAACAGAAGGAGTGAAAAGCTAGACAAAGAGCGTATCAGGGGCATTAGAACATCCTCAAAAGTCAGTAGCCTCTGGCAGAATCTGCCCCTTTGCAGACGGTCGCACATGGATAGAATGTGGATTTTCCTTACCCTGCTGTTCAGGTCCTTGATGGGCATGCCTAGTAATGTCTGTAGTGGCCTCTGGCCCAGAGGCACCAATACTGGGGGCTGATAGTGTTGCAAAGAACCTGGAATTTTGACAGAGAAATCATGAGTTTGTAAAAGGGCTAAAGATACTCTAGCTCTTTAGACTTAGGTTGTAAACTCTGTGATTGTTTTCTCTTACTCACAATCTCTGATACATAGCACAATGCTTGATATGTAGTGGACTCTCAATACTTTTTGTTGTGCAAATGAATAAAAGAGTAAGACTGAGAAGTTACCACTAAAAAAGGTTTAAGCCTAAGGAAAAATAGAGGAAAAGCAAGAAGAGATGGAGAAAATGGGCTTGTAAACACAAGATACAGCAAGTAAGGGCAGGAGTGGCCATCTTACCTGATAAAGGCTGGACAGAACTTTCACTGTGAACAGAGCTTGGAGGACCCGGAGAAGTTAGTAGGCTTCTGTGCTACAGTTTCGACTTATCCTTATTAGAAAGGAAGAAGCACACACAATTTTTCTCAGAGTAGCCAAGACTTTTCTAGTCCCGTATTTTTTTCTCTCGCTTTATTTTAGAAATATTACACTTGAAACTTTATGTAAGGGATGGTTAATAATGATCCCGATGGTTTTTTAATATGAAATCAAATAGAACATTTTTATGACTATTTTTGCAGCCTTTGTTGATAGACATCTCATTTGACAGTTTGATTTGATTCAAGGCTATAACATACTACCTAGAAGAACAGAGGGATTGCATGTCATAAAAAATAATTTCTAAATAATATGACCCTCAGCAAGGCTTTTAAAAGGAGCTGGGTAGGAGGTAGGGAATGCTGAGGTTGCCTTCCCTGTCCAGGGCGTGATGCATTAGTGGTCTCTGTGGCTGGTTGAGATCGATACAAGCTCTGAAAATAAAAGTGGTAGAGGTCAGATTGTCATCCTATTGTTGATATATAAGATCTTTTGGTACACTCTTGGATGATGGTTTCTACCTCTACATGGAAATGGATCAGAGAATCATAAGTATAGCATCTATGAGACATGGAGATCTGGGGAGGGAACTGTACTTTCTCCTCATACAACCTTTCAGAATTAAAAAAATTAAAAATTTAGTAGAACCATTAAAAGAATACATATCAGTTAAGAAAGTCGTAAAGCAGCTCTAAAGGTTCTAGTGATTCTCTAAAGCCACACCAAGAAAACCTTATTTTCTTCTTCGTTAAAAAGAAAACAATACTTCACTTAGGAGAATGGTCTCCAGTTCCATCCAGATTATTGCAGAAGATATTAATTCAATAATAACAGCAACAAAATTGTGAACACCTTGGTAAAATTCTACTGACAATGGCAGTCGTATGGTGTCATATCTTCCTGGCTGACCTCCTGTCTGCCTGCCAGTATGCGTAACATCACAGCATCACTTACACAGCCTTATATGATCAGAAGACAATTTTTCTTCTCTCCTAACTTGTGCAGTATTTGTTGGCTGTGATTTCTTTTCTGTAGCTCATATATTTGAATATGATATCAAAGCAAATATTTCTATTTTATACCTGCAAATCCATCAGCTACTGACGTCTTGAATTTCTTTTTCTTCCTTTGTTTCTTATCGCAACTTCTTCTATTTCAGAATTCCTGGAGAATGGGCAGGTGTCACCAGTGTCCCAGAGAAACAGCTGTGACTGCTCTCTTAATATTGTTCCCAAACTATAGAATACCTGCTTCTGCTTCTCTTTCACCATCAAGAAATCAATGATATTGCTCAATTCTGGTAGAATTATTCATCCAAAGGTAACATTAAAAATTTCCCAGGAATGTATTTTAGATCTACTCTAATATTCATTCATTTGATTGTTAGTTCCTTCATTCAACAATGGATCAGATACTATGTCAGGAAAGAAAGATTGGAAGATTAATAAAAGACAATCCTCTCCCTCAGAGTGTGCGATTTAAACGGAAGACTAACATTAAAAACAAATGATTGCAATGATATCTAATAAGGTTAGTAAAAAGCACTGTAGCACCATCAAGGATGAAAGGGTAAGCCTGCTCAGAGAAATCAAGGAAAATTTTCTGGAGAAGAAAATGTTTATATTAATTTTGAATACAGAGTTAGAATTCACTTGCTAAACAATGTAGGAAAGAGCATTTCAGAAAGGGGGGATTTCAGAAGTAGGAAATCATAGTACATCGGGGGAAATGTAAGTACAGTTGACCCTTGAACAACACAGATTTGAGCTGCATAAGTCCACTTATACATGAATTTTCTTCTGTCTCTGCCTCCCTTGAGACAGCAAGACTAACCCCTCCTCCTCCTCCTCCTCCTCAGCCTACTCAATGTTAAGACGATGAAGATGAAGACCTTTATAATGATCTACTTCCACTTAATGCATAGTAAGTATATTTTCTCTTCCTTATGAGTTTCTTAACAATATTTTCTTTTGTCTAGCTTACTTTATTGTAAGAATACAGTATATAATGCATATAACATAAAAATATGTGTTCATTGACTGTTTATATTATTGGTAAGGCTTTGGTCAACAGTAGCCTATTAGAAATTAAGTTTCTGGAGATCCAAAGTTATACACGAATTTTCAACTATGTGGGGGGTCAGTGCCCTTCACAACCACATTGTTCAAAGGCCAACTGTATATCATAATGGTTAAGACAGAGATCATGTCTTATGGTAATGGGAGAGTTGTGAGTAAGTTGGCTAGAAAGGGTGTTTGGAGCAATACGTGAAGGACTCGATCGGCCATGTTTGCCAACAAGGAATTTGGACTTTATCTTGAAGGCTATAGGAAGCATTGAAGAAGTTTAATCAGAGGAGAGACAGTATAAGCATTTCATTTTAGAAAGATGAATCTGGCTTCAATTAAGAGTATAGATTAGAAGGACAAAAGACTGGGCACTTTCTAACTTCCCCTGGCAGACCACTAGGTGCTGAAGGGCTGTGTAAGGGTGTGTAATGGTCACAAATATCTCTGATCAAAGTGCTAGGATTAGGATGATAGAACTAGGTGACTCTCAGGATTACGTTTGGCAGAGATGCTGGGGTTGAAATGGAATGGAATGTCTAGAGGGAACCATCAGAACTGGAGTCAAGAGACGAGAGCAAAGAGCACCAGATTGGAATACATGGGACAGGAGGTGACCTGGGTAAATTCAAGGGATGGAAGCCAGCACCTGCAGTGAGACTGTTACGCAGTCCTGGGGTACAGCTGCATATTATCACACATTTGTGTGCAGAATGGGTTTGCCAGGATGAGACAGACCATAGGCATAGAAATTTGTTAAAATACTGTTGCAGTTGTCCAATCAAGAAACATTAAAGACCAAGGTCACAGAGATGAGGAGGAAGAGATGGGTTTCAAAGCTTCTTTTTTTTTTTTGCTTTCCTGGGGTATTTTCCAGATAAATTAATAGCAAAATGTACATCTAGAAAACAAATCAAAGTAATTTACAGCAACTTGTTATTTAATGTTAAACTATGGAGTTTAACTTTGGAGACTATAAAAACAATGCTTTTAGCGTTAGCATAATTTATGTGGAGATTCTCTTTCTGGCAATAGACTCAAAGACCAATTGTTTGCAGACTCCATACCCTGGTTCATAAGAAAACCATTTTAATATCATGCAGGAGGATACTTATATCCTTGCTATCTGTGATAGGGGATATCTTCCAGGTTATTTAAAATAATTTGAAATTATGAATGCATAAATTAGAAAGAAATTGGGGCTGGAATGCATACCACTGGAGGTTATCATCTGACTTGTCAGGAGACCACTTGTGCCTACCCTGGTTTTGTGTGAACATAAATAACCCGAGACTAAATTGAGCTCATGCAGCTTGGCTGAGAGCCACTTCCTGCCTCCAGAAGGAAAGGGCAATGACAGGGCATGAAAAGTCGTAAACAGTTGTAATGAGATGCCTGCTCTACTCTCTCCCTGTTGGAGTTGCTCCACTGAACCATTGTCTGGTTCCAAAATCCAGGCATGAGGGCTTCCCCTTCCCTGCCTCAGCTAGGTATCCAGTGGTTTACACATGCCCTGAAGTGACCAAATGTCTTAGTGTGTGGGGATTCCAAGCGCTAACTGGGCAGAGATCCCTTTCCTCCAATATCCTCACGAAGGCTGGCTGAGGTCTAATGTTCCTCTTTTGCAGAAAACAGCCCATAGTAGTAGCTTCTGAGGGCATCACGGTGCCCCCGACACTGCAGCTCCTTGTGCTAGCTCAGACTGAATTAGGACCCTCTAGGGAATAAGGCACAGACCGCCAATCCCCAGACAAAACCTCCTTTGTCCTGTGTCCTTCTCTTAGTCCCGGCTGACCTCTTGGCCCTCTCACTTTCTTCCAGATAATGGGGTGCTGACCTCCATTCTGAAAGTGGCCACCCTAACTATCCATGTTCCCCTTGGCAGAATAGCTACCCTAATTCTGTAATCTTCCTTCCAAGGTTGCCTAACTTTAACTTTTGCAGTCCTGCCCTGGCCTCGGGATGGCTGCACCAAATTGCTACCCACCGCTTCCTGAGAAGCATCTTCAGGAAGAACAAAAAGGGAAACAATACCACCTTGTTCTCAAGCAAGTGCTCTTACTTCCCAGTCTTAAATTTTTCTTTTCTGATTTCTTTATGAGACGAGTAACATAAATCAGTGGTGGAGTAGGAACTAAATGATCTATGACAAAGGATAGTCACCTTAAACTTTATTCATTTACAAAGTGTATTCAGACGAATTACAAGGCTAGAGGCCAGGTGCAGTTTGAGAATGGCTTAGCAGCAGTCCCTCACCTTTTTGGCATCAAGGAAGACAGTTTTTCCATTGGGGTCGGTGGGTGGGATGGGGGAGGCCGAGGCAGGGCTCAGGTGGTGATGTGAGCGATGGGGAGTGGCTATAAATACAGATGAAGCTTCACCCACTCACCCACTACTCACCTCCTGCCGTGTGCACCCCGCTTTCCTAAGTTTCATAGAAGACAATTTTTCCACCAGGGTGGGGAAGGTGCTGAGCTCAGAAGGTGATGCGCGGCCTGGTTCCTAACAAGCCCCAGCCCAGGGGTTGGGGACTGCAGGCTTAGAGTCTATGAAACTTAAGGAACTCCAGGCATGCCAAATCATTTTAGAATCATAAAACTGGAAGAAATAGACTTTTCAGGTATTAACTTTGATTTGTACTTCCAAAACCTTTTGTGAAAACTGTACGATAAGTGTATCTTTATAATTAGTTATACAAACCAGGCATAGGGCTTCCTACCTTGATTTATTACATTTATTTGATGAAACATTTTTTTAAAAGATGAAATATAATTATTTCTCAAGTGGCCACATGTCTTAGTTTTACTCTTTCAGGTTGCAAAGAAAGACATGTTCCAGTAAACCCAAATTTATTTATAGGACCCAGAGACAGCTCTGCTCTGGTGCTCAGCTCATTTGTTTGTTAATTCGCTTGCCCCACCCTCTCCTCATCTTATGGTGCTTTTCACCTTTAACTTCGCCGGTGAGAGGACTTGGGGCAAGTGATTGGAAAGTTGATCATGTTTCCTCAAGGTCAGCTTAGCATATCTTGTGTGTTCCCTTTTGCTAACCAAGCCAGGTTCATTCTTGCTACCTAACAGTTCTCATTAAACACCTACAGCAAGGATATGCAGTTAGCATCCATCAGTAGGAGCTGGGCAGGGCAACTGGAACAGGGATTTAGAAGCTCTTCTAGTTAAAAAAAAAAAAGGAAAAAAAGAAGATTCCTGTAGAAATATGGACATTCTTCACATTTCAGTTTAGTAAACTCCTAGTTTAAATAGTGCAATTATGTGTAAAAATAGGTTTGGAATTACCGCTATATTAAGGTAAGGGTTATGAAGAAGGTACTTTTTTTTCCTTTATGCCATTCATTGGCCTATTAAATTATTTATTTTGTTGTTGTCTTTTTCACAATTAAATATCTTTATTTTCGTATAAAATGTACATTTTATGTAATATATAAATTGGATAATACAAAATGTATTTCTCAATATATAAAAATATATTATCTATAAATATAATCTATAAGTAAATTTATATAAAATATAAGTAGCATGTGCTTATCTTAAAGAATTCAAGCAACATGTAAAATAAAATGAGAAAGCCAAGTTTATCTAAAATTCCACTACCCTGAGATAACCATCATTAATCTTTTGGTGATCATTGTTTTCATGCATCTTTTTAAGAGTATATATTGTGGTATACACACACACACTTTAAATATATATTAAACATATATATAAATTTATGTATGAATTTTACATGAAATACCAGGTGCCCCTTATTAAAGATGAGCGTCAGGTGGGGATAAATAGGTTGAGTGACAGTCTTTTTAACATGGCTTTAAATTAGGTAGGCTGATTTTCTTTTCTCTGTCATTTTTGTCTCTAAGAAAATTAAAAAGGCTTCAGTTATTGAAAATGAGAGAGTTTGTCTTCTAAATCTGGATTTCTGCATGGCATAATGTATTAAAGCATGCAAAAAGATTTGGTTGTAGGATCCTCTCCTTTTACATCCTAAGAGAAAAATCTCTGTTATTTGATAGAATGCTCCTGGGCCAAAGAGGGGCATGCTCCCAGCAGGAATGCTCCTGGCATGGGTGTAAGCCTCATAAAGCTCAGTGCTAAATAGGTCTTTCACTGCTGGTTGAATATGGGAAAAAGATCTGGCTAGACTTGGCTCATCCGTGCTGAGATACGTAAGGCTTGGGTGAAAACCATGTGGGCCTTTAAGACAAGCAGAAGCTCATCAGGCAAGTAGGAATCCCTATGCCCTGAGCTGGCCAGCTGAGAAGAGTTTGTGCAACCAGGGAGGTAGAGAAGCAGAGAAGACAGGAAGAGATGGGCTGAGGCACTAAGTCCAAAAAGAAGTTTTGAAAGGAAAGGAAATACATGGATAATGTTAACGAATGGATGGATTGGCGCGGCAGGCGGCGGGGAGAGAGAGAGAGATTCTTGTTTAAACACATTCTTCAGGGCACGTAAGTAGAAAAATTAACTTGTGAAATTCTCCTTAGTTTAGGGGAATCATGGACATGGACTAGGCCCTGATCATTTATCAGGTTGTTTTTAAAAAGTCAACTCTAACCAAAATGGCATCCTGCTTTCTTTGAGGGAACTGAGCAGAGGAGCGCAGGTGTCTTGCCTCAATCCTCTCTCTGAACTGAGCAGCCTTCTCTGTGAGAATGAAGCTTTCAGTCAGAGAATGAGGCAGGTTACACATTTTTATGGGGCTTTGGGGTTCATAGCACACCCAAGCTGCTTAATAAAGCCTGGTCTTCAAGTGATCGAGCAAAAGAGCAGCTGAATATAATCAATCAATCAATCATCTATCTATCTATCTATCTATCTGAGAAACCAAACCAAAACACAACCAAACCCACATCTTTATTAGGGATAATTCCTGCCATAGCTCACTTCTCCTTGAAACCTAAAACAAAATAAAGGGAATGGGAGACCTACTCAAGAATATAATTTTTTATATAAAAATTGGAAAACAGATTAATCATATCAGTTATACGCAAGTTGAGGAAGTTTCTATTTTGAAGGTTTTGTTGAGTATCTGATACGGCTTCTTAGGAGAGTTGTTGTAATGTTTGGGGCTCCCCTTGTTAAAATAAGCTTGGGGACAATATGAAAGAAACCTGGCACCTCCCTTCCCCTCCCGTTGCGCAGCCGTCCTCCACAGATCTTCTTCCCATGCATTGATTTTATACAGGAGAGACCCTGGATTCTAGATCACAGAACTTCTAACAGAAGGACACTACAGAGCACAGCATGAGAAACAAATACCATTCCAGATGGGCAAGTAGGTGCAGCTAGAATAGAAAATTTAATGTCCATGGAAGGAATTGTAGCTGTTGAATTTCCTGAATTGTCTGGGCTGAAGGTTTTAGCTGGGAGTTTGGGATTATGGAGGAGGATGGGAGCAGTTGTTAAAACTGGAGGAAACAGGGGATCTACGAGGCGATGATAAGAAAGCAGAAGGAATGCTACAGTTAGGTAAAGTAATAAAACAAAAAAAGACAAAACATAAATATAGATCTCATAGAAAGTAGTAAGAGGATTGAAAGTGACTAGAAAATTAGATAAAATATAGGCTTTTAAATACAGCTAAAAATGTTAAAATGTAAAAACTAAGTAGTAAGGAAGGACAACATAGACTAAAGATCATTAAGATAAAATAAAACCATCATATACAAAGATGATATTTTTAATATATATAATACAATATGATAAAAACAATGTAATTAAACCATTTTCTCAATAAATTAAAAAGGTAAAAATCCACTGAGTTAAAAGCGAAAGTAAAAAATGGGAAACAGATAAAAATTCTAGGGCTTAACATCTCCATCTGGGGATAAACCTCCAAGGCTTCCAAGATGAGGACATGGGTAAGTCCACAGAGACCTGAAGGCTGAAAACAAGGACTGTGGCCTCTTGCCTTCCCCTTGCACTGCTGGCTCCCACACATGCCCCACCTGGTTAAGTGCTCTCTGTGTGGGGGACAGCAGTGTCTATCTACCCCTGACAGTAGCTCTACACAGCCCAGCAAGGCACAAAAACAACTAGCCATAGTATGCTGGACAATGTTGTCAAAGGTTGGGCTGGAGGACAGGTCTCCAAGACACCAAGGAAGGCATAATGCTTTAAAGTATTTCAAATTTAAAAACATTTAACAGAATGATGTATTTTGGGTTTTTAATTCACCTTAACTATTTACACGTTGTACCATCAAGTTGTCTTACCCAATGGGTAAAAATCTAGTAGTGGAAATGAGTATAGTCTAAGCATGTTTTCCTGCAGTAGAACTGTAAGCTGAGCTACTATTACAGAAGAGAGAGTTAAAAAAAAAATCCCGGGTATTCTAGATTCCCAACGTTTGGGAGAGGTACAACATAGCAATGAGTTAGGAAGGCAGTTGGTGTCTGGATTCAATGTGGGCGTGAGACAGACCCTACAAGAATGCTCCCTTCACCAGTGTTTCACGTTGGTTGGCATGCGTCAACCCTGGACACGTGTTTTACACTATAGTATTTCACTCCTAATGCAATGACCTAAATTTAAATTGCTTCCAGTAATAAAAAGGTATTTGCCTGATTCAAATCTCAATAGACTTACAATTTCCATTGCTTTGTGGAAATGTGCCAAATTACATCACTTGGAAATGTTCCAAATCATGTCACTTCGTTTGTACATGTTGTTGTATTCAGATGGCTTTACATATGCTGTATGTGTAAAAATGTTTCCTGATCTTTTTTTTTTTCCTCTGGGACCAAGTCTATAGCCAAGATTTTAGTTTTATGGGTATAGTTTTATAAGTTTTTCAAGGAATTACTTAAAGATGGTATTCATGTAGGGATGATGATTTTCTCCCCTAATTTGCAATACCTTTTGCTCCACCTTCAGTCTGATTTGATGACCTTGCTTCCTATCGGACTGAAATATTGAGGAAAATGTGGAAGGAAGAGCACAAGCTCCTACCACCACATTTACCCACTAATATTCGTCTGGGCCCATAAACTCTGCCTTCCCCCAGGCTTGTGGTTAATAACACTGTGTTCCTGGCGCCGCCCCTTGGGTACTACAGCCAGTCTCCTCTTGCCTACTCAAGAACACTTCTCCAACAATCCTCCCTTCTTTTTCTTGTGGCATCAGATTCCCCCTTTCCACTAGAGCATAGCCATTGCATATAAGCATGCTGATATTTCTCCTATCTGTAAAAACCCCACAGTGACTATACCATCTCTTTGCCATTCTATATACCTTGTTCTTGCCCCAGCAGCCAGAGTGATCCTGTTGACCTGAGTCACATCATGCTATTCCTCTATTAGAAATCTTCCAGTGGCTTCCTATCTCAGCCAGACCAAAGAGCAAAGCCTTAAAAATGGCCAAGAAAGCCCAGCGTGATTCCCTCTCCTCCTCATCAGCCCTATTGGATAGACAGAACTCTGTGCTGTTTCTTGAACATGCCAATGGTGTTCCCAGATTGAGGCTTTTACATTTGCTTTCTTGTGCCTGGAGTACTCTTTCCCCCATTATCAGGCTCCCTCACCTCCTGCAAGACTTTGCTCCTCAGTGCCATCTACCTTGACCACACTATTGAAAATTGCATCCCCTACCTGGACTCCCTATCCCCCTTTCCTGTTTTGGTCCCCTCCCTCCACCCTGAGATTGATCACCTTCTCATGTATCAGTTATTTACCTATTTATTTAATTGTTTTCTGGTTTTCCTCCACTGGAATGTAAATTTCATGGAGGCGGAAGTGTGTGCCCCATGCTCAGTAAAGGGCCTGCATGTAGCAGCTTCCCAGGTAATAGTTGTCACCTGAATAAATGAACATGTAAACTCCTGTAAGTGTAGGGACCTTGTTGGCTTGTCCATTCATTGCTCTATCCCCAATGACTGGGGTATGTCTTGCTCATAGTAATTTTTTTCAATAATTATCTGTTGGATGAATGGAGAATCGAGATAGAAAGTAAAAGCTAAGAAAAACTGTGCAGTACTATTTCATGGCACCAAGCCAGTCATCCTCCCAAACACCACTGAGTTGGCTATCCAAGTTCTTTGCTTTTACCAGTATTTGTCTCTGAAGTAGTCCTAGAGGGAAGGAAACATGATGAGTTTATGATCTTCACCCTCCCCTGAGTCCTCAAGTATTTCTGGGGTGAGCCTGAGGAAGAAAGTGAGTGTGAGCTGAGTAGTGAGTGGGGAAGGGTTGAGGTTATAACTGCAGGTCCAGTAATTCTGCCCTGGGTTCTGTCTATTGAGTTGTGAGTTTTTTCATTCAAGAAATATTCATAAAATTGCATCTATGTGCTAGCCACTAGAGATACAATTCATTCATTTATCCTTTCATTCAACAATGCTGAATGTTCCCTCTGTTTAAGTTTTCACATAGTGGTAAGTGTTCAGATGCAGAGGGGGGCCTTGGCCCCAGGAAATGGGGAGGAAACTAATTAGAAGCCCCTTCTGGAGGGAGGTGGCATTGGGAGGGGCTCATTCAACTCGAAATTGTGGTTCCACTGGGTCCTTCCTGATCACAGGATACTTGGAGCCCAAAGGAATAAGCAAAGCTCCAAACTGTCCTGTGTTTTAAGCCTTCTTGAAATGAGGATGCTACTTGATTATCTTTTGATGATAATAGAATTAGATCTCAGATTCACCTGGCAGCAGTTTTCATTTCTTATACCTTGTGGCCAGTATATTATCTGACCTGAAAAACTGGAAGCTTGTTTGACATCGTTCTACTACTTTAAGAATCTTTGTCTTTGCATTCATTTTGTTTCTGTAGGTAGAATTTATATTTTTGTTCATAATCAGAACAAGAATTTTCCTCTTAAAAATCTAGTAGCTAATACGAAACAGAGTGCTTTGTACATACATATTCAGCAGTGATTTATTTTATTCATTGTGTGTTGCTGCATACCAGGGAAAAAGTCTTTTCTTTCCTGCGGTCACCATCCCTATCTTTTTCTTAATTCAATTTTTGTCTGTTCACTAGAAGCCTATACAAAAGAAAAACTGGCAAAAATAAATCACAGAATAGAATGTAGACATAGGTCCTCCCTCTTTGGTGTGAATGGTAAGCGGGTTGGGGATGTTGGTTATTCTTTAAAAAAGCCTGCTTATAAAAGGAAGACAAGAGGTGGAATAGAGTTAAGGGAGGACTTTTTAAATAAGATATGAGTACCTTCGCCATGTATATGGCCTGAGGGGAGTCAGTTGAGAAGAAGAGATTCACAATAAATAGAAGAGAAAGAAAATAATTAAATAATGAACAAAGGAAGGAATTTGCTGAGGGAATAAGGGTGTTGGGGGGATGAAGAAGGAGGGGGCTTGAAGGGAGGGGTGAAGGCTTAGAATATGCCCTAAGCCCAATAGGTGGGGCTGACCATAGGTGCAGGGGAGCACCACTGAACTCCTGGCTGAGGCCCTCACATACTCAGTAGCACAGGGATATTAATATCTTTCATGGAATTAGACATGGTCCTCATGAAGGCCTGGCCTGCTACCTGAGCATAGAAGCACTTATGGGCAGTAGCATTTGTTATTATTGAATCCATGCATCACTTGGTGCAGGGTGTATTTTTTTTAAATTTTCATTCTAAAGTAATTTCAGACTTCGAGTTGCGAAACAGTACAAAAATTCCTGTTGACACTTCACCCACATTTACCAGATGTTAACATGTTACTATACTTGCTTCGTCATTCATTTTGTAGTTTTCTTTCTGCATGTGTATGTGTATAATGTTTTCCTGCTATATTTAGAGTAATAGAATAGTGATATAATAACCCTTTACCTCTAAATACCCCAGTGTGTATTTCATAAAAACAATGACATGCTCTTACAAACCACAGTGTAGTAATCAAAGCCAGGAAGTTACCATCAATCTGACACTATTATCTAACCTACAGACATTCAAATTTACTTTGCTGAAATTTTAAAAAGTGAATTATTATACCTTCCATCCTTGAATAGACTGGAAGAGATTTTTTAAATTAAAATGATGTATTCTTAGTAAATCGGTACAAAGATCATAAAAAAGCATGGCTTTTTTTTTTTTAATAACCGAAGCTTTTAACAACTGTATATTCAATTAGAAAAAAAGAGGATTGATATAAAATTGTTTGCAATGTTTACAGGAAAAGGCTCGGTCTATTCAAAAAAGATTGCTAATGGGGTTTTCAGTAATATATATAAAAAAAAAGAAGATGACTGGATCATTGTTTTTACTGTAATTTGCCACAGAACCCAGGATTATTTTAGAAAATTACTATTTTAGTGTAGAATTAGTGATGGTCACATTTCCCAATGCTCCTTGTAAAATGGGAAATTTTTATTTCTAGCATGTAACAATGTCAGGATGTGTCCAAAGAGAAATACGTAGCTATGAGACTACTGTCACATTCAATAGCCAGGGTCTGAGGGTCAAGGAGAAGGCAGGAGGTGGTCTCTCCAAAGCTGAGAAGATTATACAACTCTCATACAAACGGCAGAAAGGACAACATGCTGGATGGGCAGCTGTTTGAGATGAGAAATGACTGCGAGCTGCCCTCTTTTTGGAGGGCCTCTCCTAAATCCTTAGAATCCTGACTAATGCTCCTTGTTTGACTCCACCCTGAGGCAGTGTATATATTGCTTGTCTTTTTTCTTTTCTAATCTGTTATTTAAGTTACAAAGCAAGTGCACAAAAAATTCTTAACTCTCTTAAATTGAATCTTATGAAATTGCCATTTTGGTAGGTCAAAATACTTGAATAAGCAACAATTCTACATAGCCCAATCTGATAAAAGAGGTGCAACCTCATAAAAGTTTCCGACAATAGAAAATACATAGAACGAACTGTTAAAGGCTATCTTTATTTTCACTTACTCCCACTACCCTTCCTGGAGGTAACCCCTGCTGAATTTTTGAAGTATGTCCTTCTAGTTTTTTCCTAAACATTTAAACAATATACACATATATAATCAAAATGTGTAAGTGGGCTCATTCTGTACACATTGTTTTACAACTTGTACTATATGTATGTGAGATTTTTGTATATCAAAAAATTTGGTCTGCCTCCTTCTGGCATATAGTTGCATAACTTTCCATATGATTCTTTCGTGGTTTATCTAACCATTTGCTTATTAATCCCTTATTATATAGTTTTATTTTTAAATGTTTTAGCCAATACTGTAATGAGGATTCTAATACATTTATTTGTGCATACAGACAACATTTCTGTAAAACAGAAATGAAATAGCTGGGCTGGAGGCATATGCATTTGAAATTTTATTAAGCACTGCCGAATTCCCTTCCAAAAAGAATTTACCAATTCATCTACTCACAGTGCATATTTTCCTATATCCTTGCTTATACTAGTTATTATAAATTTTTAAAATTCATATTAATCTGATGGGAGAAATATAATGGTATGTTTTTCCTTGCTTACTAGTGAAGTCAGACAACTTTTGATAGATTTTTACTCTATATTTCTTCTGCCAATTACCTTTTCATAATCTTTGATTTGTGTGTAGATGGAATGTTAGTTATCCATTTGTGTTCTAATATTTTTTTTACCACTATAGTCTTTTAACTTAATTTGTGATAATCATTATGAGATTTTTAGTTTTATTTAATTAAGTCAATCAATCTCTTCCATTTTGAATTCTGGAGTTTTATGATTTAAAAAGTACTTTACAATCTTCAGATTACAATTGTTTTTGATATTTTAGTCTCATTTTTAAATTTGTTTTTTACTTTCTCTTGAGTACATTTGCCATTACTTTTTGTATATAATGTGAAGGACTGGTTTTATTTTTTCCCAAATAGATATTTCTAATAATATGCTAATATTATTTCTTAAATGAGTGTATCCTTTCTTAACTGATTATATAATAAATGCCAACTTTATCAAATATACCAAATTCTTATATATGTATGGGTCTGTTTCTGGATTTTTTATTTTGTTTTATTTATCTATATATTTCTACATCCATATTACACTAATGTAATTATAATAGTTTCAAAGTATTTTTAAAAATGTCTGGGAGAGCTATTTTCTCTTATAGTTCTTTTAAAAATTCTTGGCTATTTCTTCATTTTTGGCATATGAAATTAACATCAGCTTAAGATTCATTAAATTCTTGTTGAGGCTTTACCTAGGAGTACATGAAATTTATGGATTAATTTGGAAAAAATGGATACTCTTACAATTTTGAGTTTTTCCATCCACTTACGATTTTTGTTCACGTTTGGTCTTTTAAAAAAGTTTTGTTTTGTTGTTATGGCTTTCTTTATTGTTTTCTTTTACTCTTCTTGACAGGTTTAATCATAGCTATTTTATAATGTTGATATTATTATAAATGACATTTTTTATAATACTTTGTAATCAACGAGATTGATTTTTGTATATTGATCTTATGACTGATCATTTTACTAAATTCCTGCTAGTTCTAATAGTTTTTCAGCTGACTTTCTTTAATTTTCTAGATAAGCAATCATTGGCAAATGGGAAATTTGTCTTTTCTTTTCCAGTATTTATATCTCTTATTTCTTTTTTCGTAATATTGTTTGGCAAGCATTTCCAGGGTAATGTTGAATATCAGTGCTGTTAACAAGAATCCTTACTTTATGCCTGAATTAAATGGGAATGCTTCTAATGTTTTTCTTTTAAATAGATGTTTGCTGTGTATTTCAGGAGGATATTCTTTATCAAGTAAAGGAAATTTCCTTCCAGTTTTATCTTAGCTTTTAAAGTTTTTTTAAAAATCCTATTTTAAAAATTACTGTATAATGTACATATACTAATGTGCAAATCTTAAGTGTTCAGTTCATTGCATTTTTAAAATTAATTAATTTTAAACTAACATAAAAATTGTATATATTAATATTTATTGTGTAAAACACAATCTTTTGAAATATGTATACATTATGCAATGGCTAAATTGAGATAAATAACATATGCATTACTTCACATACTTATTTTTGTAGTGAGAATACTTAAAATCTACTTTCGGCAATTTTCAAGAATACAATACATTAACTTGTAGGCACCATGTTGTACATAAATTTCTTGAACTTAGTCCCCATATCTAACTGAAATTTTGTATCCTTTGACCAGCATTTCCACAACTCCTCCATAATTACCATACCACTCTCTGCTTCTATGAGTTCAACTTTTTTAGATTTCACATATAAGTGAAGTCATATGATATCTGTCTTTCTTTGCCTACCTTATTTCACTTAACATAATGTCCTTGAGGTTCAACCATGCTGCTGCAAATGACAGGATTTTCTTCTTTTTTATGACTGAATGGTATTCCATTATGTACATATACCACATTTTCTTTTCCATTCATCCTTTGATGGACACAGGCTGACTCCATGTGTGAATAATACTGCAATGAACATGGGAGTGCAGATATCACTTTGATATGTTGATTTTTTGTGAGATTGCTAGATCATGTGATAGTTCTATTTTTAATTTTTTGAGGAACTTTCATACTGTTTTTCATAATGGCCATACTAATTTACATTCCCACCAACCATGTACAAAGATTCTGTTTTCTTCAGATCCTCACACTTATCTTTCATCTCTTTGATAACAGCCATTCTAACAGGTATGAGATGATATCTCACTGTGGTTTTAATCTTCACCTCTCTGATGATTAGTGATGTTGAACATTTTTTAATATACTTGGCCATTTGTAGGTCTTCTTTTGAGAAATGTCTATTCAGATCCCTTTTAAATCAGGCTTTTTTTTTTGTTTTTTTTTTTTGCTCTTTGGTCGTTTGAGTTCCTAATACATTTTCAATATTAACCCTTTATCAAGCGTATGGCTCATTGAGGTTTGACAATTGCACTTAACCAATTCTCTACTATCCCAAACAAGGTATAGAATATTACCATAACCTTAGACAATTCCCTCATATCCCTTTCCAGTCAGGGCAACCACTTTTTGACTTCCATCCCTATTAATTAGTTTTACTTATTTTGGGATTTCATTTAAATGGAGCCATACAGTATGTGTTTGTTGTGTCTGGTTTTGTTCACTCAACATAATGCTGTGAGATTCATACATGTGTGTATCAGCAGTTGTTCCTTTTTATTTCTGAGTAATATTCCATTGTGTAAATATACTGCAGTTGTTCATTCTTCTGTTGATGGGCATTTGGGATTGTTTCTAATATTTGATTATTATAAATAAGGCTTTATTTAGTATTCTTATGTAAGTTGTTTTTTGGCAAACATTTGACACTCCTTTTTGGTAAATATCTATGAGTGGAATTACTGGTTCATAGGTAAATATCTGTTTATCATCACGCGGAACTGCCAAAGAGTTCTCCAAAGAGGTTGTACCATTTTATATGCCCACCAACAATGTATGAGAGTTCCCGTTGCTCCTCATCCTTATCAATATTTGATTTAGACAATGTTTGATTAAGCCATTCTAGTGTGGATGAAATGCTGTCTCATTGTGGTTTTAATTAGCATTTCCTTGATGACGTTGAACACTTTTTCATGGGCTTATTGGCTATTTATGTGTCTTCTTTCATGAAGTGACTATTCAAATTTTTTGCCCATTTAAAAAATTTCTATTGTGGATTTTTAGGAGACATTTTTATGTTCTAGATACAAACATATTCTTTGTCATATATATACTGTGAATATATTTTTTCCTCATCTGTGACATGACTGCCTATTTGTTTTCTAAATGATGCCTTTTGAACTGTAAAAATTTAATAATCATGCCTTTTGAAGAGTAGTAATTTTAAATTTTGATGAAATAAAATTTACTAATACTTTATTAATGCTTTTCGTGTTCTTCCCAAGAAATGTTGACATACTCCTGAGGTCACAAAGATATTTTCCTATGTTTTCTTCTAGAAATTTTGTAGTTCTGGCTTTTGTGGTTAGGTTTATGATCCACTTCAAACTAATTTTTGTATATAAAATGGGATCAAGGTTCATTTTTTCCCCATAGAAATATCCTATTGTTACAGAAACATTTATTTAAAAAAAAGACTTTTTTTTGAATCATTGAATTGACTCGGTGCCTCGGTCAAAAATCAGTTGAGCGTATTAAGGACCTATTACCAAACTCTCTATTCTGTTCCTCTGATTTATTTATCCTTATCCCTATAAAAAACTATATTGATTATTGTAACTTTTAGTAAATCTTTAAATTATGACATAACTTCTCAAGATTGTTTCTAGTTCCTGTGCATTTCTATATAAATTTTAGAGTCACCGTGTCAATTTCTACAAAAAAATTGACTGCAATTTTAATGGGGATTGTATTAAATTTATACATCAATTTTGAAATGATGGACATCTTAATACTGAGTCTTCAAATAGTTGTCCATAAACATTTATTTAGTTCTTCATTAATTTTCCTTCAGCAGTGTTTTACAGAATTTTTTTTTAAGATGGGGTCTTACTATGTTCCTCAGGCTGTCCTATACTCCTGGGAAAAAGGGATTCTCCTGCCTCAGCCTTCCAGGAAGCTGGGACTACAGGTGTGCACCACCATGTCTGGCTGAAATCCTACACATTTTTTTTATTAGATATATTTCTAGGGATTTTATGTTTTTAAATGGTATTTTGAATGTGTTTTTTTTTTTTAAGTTTTATTTTCCAGTTGTTTGCTGGTGGCAGATAGGACAACAAGCAGACTTTTTATATGTTCTAACACTTCTAATTTCACTTTTTAATTCTAGTGGGTTTTTTTGGTAGATTCAATGGGATTTTTATGTACATCATGCTGTCTGTAAATAACAACAGTTTTGCCTCTTTCTTTCCAAGACTTATGCCTTTTGTCTTATGTTCTTGCTTTATTACATTGGCTTGGACTTTCCTTCCATGTATTTTTAATAAATTTGTTTTATATATTTTAATTTATGCCATGAGATTAATAAAAATTCATGACGGGTATGTCTTGCATTGTGTCTTCCAGTTGGATCATACCTTTTTATTGTGGTAAATGTACATAACATAAAATTTACCATTTTAACCATTTTAAAATGCATAGTTTTGTGGCATTAAGTACATTCACATTGTTGTGTAACCATCACCACCATCCATTTCCAGAATTTTTTCATCTCCCCCAACTAAAACTCTGTACCCAATAAACACTAACTACTCATTCCACACCCTTCTCAGCCTAAGGCAACCATTATTCAACTTTCTATTGCTAGGCATAATGCCTTCAGGGTTCATCCATGTTGTAGCATGTCTCAGAATTTCATTCCTTTTTAAGGCTGAATAATATTCTATTCAATGTAGTTAGCACATTTTGTCTATTCATTCATTTATTGATGGACACTTGGATTGTTTCTGCATTTTAGCTATTGTGAATAATGCTGCTATGAACATTGGTGTACAAATCTCTCTTCAGTTCCCTATTTTCACTTTTTTTCAGTATATACTCGAAAGTGGAATTGCTGGATCCTGTGATAACTCTATGTTTAATTTTTGAGGAACTGCTATGCCATTTTCCACAGTGGCTACACCATTTTACTAGCAATGTTCAGGGTTCCAATTTATCCACATTCTTGCCAACACTTGTTATTTTTTATTTTTTTAATACTAACCATCCTAATGGGTATGAAGTGGTATCTCATTATGGTTTCGATTTGCATTTTCCTAATGACTAGTGATATGGAGCATCTTTTCATGTACTTATTGTCATTTGCATATCCTTGGAGGATTATCTATTCAAATCCTTTAACCATTTTTTAATCAGGTTATTTATTTTTTCTGTTGTTGAGTTGTAGGATTTTCTATATATTCTGGATATTAATTCCCTTTCTCCTATTCTGTGGGTTGCCTTTTCACTCTGTCAGCAGTATCCTTTGATGCACAAAAGTTTTTAATTTTGATGAAATCCAACGTGCCTGTATTTTCTTTTGTTGCCTGTGCTTTTGGTGTCACATCTAAGAAATCATTGCCAAATCCAATGTCATGAAGCTTTTTCCCTATGTTTTCTTCTAGGAGTTTTGTAGTTTGGATTACACCTTTTATCAGTATGAAATGCATCTTTATTTTAAGTGCGTTTTGCTGTGGATTCTACTTTGTCTGCTTCCTTATCAGTGTAGAAAGACTGAGTGGGCAAAGTATGGTGTGGACTTGTGGCAGCTAAAAAGGAGCAGGAGGCAGGCAGATGCGGGGCAAACTCTGGCCAGGGTGGATGTGCTGAGAGAGTAAAGGAACCGAGGACAGGCTGAAGTCGGGAAGAAACATCAAGATTGCATTTTGAAAGCAAACATAGAATTTCTCTAAAATTCTACATTTTAACTAAAGGCTTAGGACTTCTTAGTGAATTATGCCATAGATTGAGCTGTTCTGGGAGCAAGGGCTCTTGAGGTATAGAGCCTGAGGTTCTCTATGCCTCAAGAGTCTCCTGAGCTTAACTCAAGTCAAGCAGCTACACTGTCAGGGCACATGGAGCTCCATGCATGCCATGCCATAAGAACAGAGTGATGACATTACTGACAATAATGGGGATGTGAGAAAGCAGAATGGATTTAAGGATGTTTAAGATATTTAAAATGTTGGATAACTATCCAAGACAAAATGTTCTTTTATGTAGGAAATTAAATAAGCCCTGAGGTATACAGCCTCCAAAGCTAAAATATAATAAGAAAACAAGTCCTGAGTATAAGCTGAGCATTCTAATCACTGTACAAATTAATAAACACATTTATCCTTCAGTCATTCAATTAATATCAATTATATGCCTATGTTCTCTTATCAAATATTCATTACTTATCTACTATTGTCTACTGTGTCTTCTATTGTCTACTATGTGAAAATCTGTAAAGATATTCCCTTCCTTTCTGTTTCTGACATCGGATCTCCACTCATGAGATAAGACTGACATTTGTGTCCTAGAATTAGGTAGCTTTTGGCATGGCCCATAAGACATGATCTGGGATAGAATCCAAGATAGAGAGCCACCGAGACAAGAAGGTAAAATTCAGAACAGTTCAGGCCAATACAAGACACTGGTTATTTTATTATAAATAAGTAGCATTTTAAAAAGGTGAAGAATTTAATTTTAAAGCAAATGCTATATTCAGCGTAACTAACATCCCTCTCTTTTTCTCTAGGTATCTTTAGGAGATAAGTATTTTTTTTTGTAGGATATTATTCAGTTTATCAGAAATAAATTTTGATGGTAAATAAAAGAGACAAAATATTTCTCCTATACGTATTAATATAACATTTGCTTGTTAAAAAGGTGTTTATTTTTTGGGACAGTTTTAGGTTCACAGCAAAATTGAGGGAAAAGTACAGAGAGCTCCCATATACTCCCTGCCCCACACACGTACAGCCTCCCCCCGTATCAACACCCCTCAGCAGAGTTATATTTGTTGCCCTTGATGAACCTGCAATGACACATCCTTCTCACCCAGAGACCAGAGCTATTATTAGGGATTCTGTGGGTTTGAACAAATGTATTAATATAATATCCACTGTTACAGTATCATACATCATATTTTCATTGCCCTAAAAATCCTCTGTGCTCTGTTTATTTATCCCTATGATTCCATTAGCCCCTGACAACCACTATTCTTTTCACTGTCTCCACAGTTTTGCCTTTTCCAGAATGTTGTATAGTTGGAATCATACTGTATGTAGCCTTTTCAGATTGGCTTCTTTCACTTGGTGATATGCATTTAAGTTTCCTCCAAGTCTTTTCATAACTTGATAGCTCAGTTCTTTTTAGTGCTAACATTCTATTGTATATATGTAGCACAGTTTATTCATTCATTTATCTACTGAAGGACATCTTGGTCGCTTCCAAGTTTTGGCAATTATGAATAAAGCTGCTATATTTCTCTTTAAAATTACAAATGCTTAGAGATTATGTATGTAAATTTGGACCCAAGGATATGGTCTTCTCTCCTCTACCTATAGTCACACCTTTGATGATCTCATCTAGGCCCCCAGCTTACATACCATCTATATGTTGACTACACTCAGATTTATATCTCGTTCCAAACCTCTCTTTTCTGAACTCCAGACTTATATATTCAAAGGCCTACTTGATATCCCCATGTGGATGTTCAGCAGACTCATATATGAAACTCAATATAGTCAAAACCGAACTCTCGATCTTCCCTTCCATTCCTTGCCTTCAGTCCGCCCCACTGTTTTGTCCAGCTGAAGTCGAGGCTGGAATTGCCCCAAAAGCGGCAGCAGGGGAGTTCCCACAAGGGAGTGCCCCAAACTGTCCCGAGATGGGGCTGGTTGGGATTCTGAAGAAAGAAGCATGGAAACACCAGGGTGATAAGTCCGAAACATTTACTGGGGAAACTCACTTACCGAGTGCTGCAGCAATCCTCACAGACAGCGAGAGAAATGGGATGTTCTGCCTAGGTATGTCTGCTGCAATGGGGTCAGAGTGTGGAATTTATATGAGGATTTAAAGAATTTGGCTCAGGGCTGGGGCCAGTTTCTTTCACGGTTTGGAGTAACAGCCTAGAGACCTTTATCAGTGCCTGGGAATGTTCAAGTCCCTGGATTGGGTTCAAGCCTTTTGGGAAAAACCTGCCCCTGGCTGGGTCACAGAGTGGTCAAGGCACTCATGATTTTTGGTCCAGGACACAGAAAGCAAGTTGGGAGGGAGGATCTGGGGAAGCCCATATCTACCTGTAACATTCTCTGTCTCAGTTGATATGAACTCCATCTTTCTAGTTGCTCAGGCCCCAAACACTGGAATCCTTGAATGCCTCTCTTTCTTATCCCTCATCTAATCCATCAGGAAATCAAACAGAATCTTCAACATGCTGTCTATCCCAATATGATCCAGTTTCAGACCCCCTGCTCACTCTGGTAGAGCTACCGTCTGTTTTAAACCACCCTCAGCTCTCACCTTTGGGAGGCTGTCATTGCTTCCTAAATAGTCCCCCTCTTCCCTTATGGCTAGTGTCAATACTGCAGCCTTGAGTTTGCTTTTATTAGTATTTTACTTTGAAATAATCACAAAGTTACAGAAAAGTTGCAAGTTCAATACAAAGAACTTATATTTCCCAAACCTCTTGAGCATAAATTGCTGACCTCATTCCCATCACTCCACTCCTCCCGAGTACTTGAGTGTGCATTTTCTACAAACAATGTCATTGTCCTATGTAACAGCAACACAACATTAAAATCAGAAAACTCACTGTGATATGTCTCTAGTACTTAATCCTCAAACCACATTCAAGTTTTACCAATTTGATCCTGATAATGTCTTTTGTAACAAAAGGATCCAGTTCTATATCCTGGGTTGCACTTAGTTGTCATGTCTTTTTAGACCAATCTTTCCTTGACTTTTAAGACCTCGATACTTTTGAAGATCACAGATCAGTTACTTTGTAAAATGTTTCCCCATATGGGTCTGTCTGATGTATCCTCATAAATAGATTCAGATTATGCATCTGTGGCAGAAATACTGCAGCAGCGATCTGTGTTTCTCTAGCAGTATCCTATAAGGTGGCGCACAACTTCAATTTGTTCTATTTTTGATGAGGTTCAATGTGATCTCTTGGTGTCTGCCTATCTTCTCCACTATAAAGTTACTATTTTCCCCTTTGTAATTAATAAATATTTTGCATGAAGATATTTGGAAACTGTAAAAGTCTCATTCCTCATCACATTTTCAATTTATCCTTGTATTTAGTGTATCTATATGGACTCATGGTTTCCTGTTTTATTCCATTTTTAATTTAATCTAATGTTCTTCATTTTATTATTTTATGCCTACTGTACACATTACTATCATTATCTATTTTGATGCTAAAGTTGTCCCTAATTTGGTTAGTGGAGCCCTTTTAAGCTGGCTTCTGTGTCCTTTTGTCATGTCCCCATCATTCTTTGAACACTCTCTGGTTTTTGTCAGAGCAAGACATTCCAGGCTCATTTTATACTTTTCCCGTCTGGACCTTGGAATCAGGCATTTCTCTAAGGCATGCTGGTTCCTTCTCATGGAAATCCCTTCCCCACACAGACGTTATCTTCTCCTGCTCAGGGCTCTGACTTCCTTCACCAGGCTGCCCCTGCCTAGGACAACATCCTTTCCCTGCTTGAGCTCTGATGTCCTGTGCCAGGCTGACCCCCCACGAGGACACTCTCCTCAACTTGCTCCAGCAGAGTCCTTCGACCAAAGTCAGATTATGTCACTTCTGTGGCTCCCAATCTCAGAATGTTTCCTGTTAGCCCACAGAGTATGCTGCAAGCTTCGCCACCATCAGACCCCCTTTACCCTCCCCGTCTCCTATTCTCCTACTCCCTCCTTGCCCACTCTGCTCTGTGCACACCCCATCCAGACCCTCTCCTGCTGGAGGACTTTTGCTCTTCCCTTGTGAATGTTCTACCTTGCTGAAATCTCACATTTTCAATGAGGCCTCCTCTGACCCTCTAATTTAATATCGCAAACTTCCCTTAGCTTGAGTCAAAAAAAATTTTTTTTTCTATCAAAATGTGTAAATGGACCTGTTTGACAATGGAAGCTTATGCCCACAGGACATGGACCTAAAAGAAAGAGAACCAAAAGAGACCTGAGCTGCTTTGTCAAAGACAGTGGGGAATTTAAAGTTTGCATAGACATCTACTCAATAAATGGGTGAGGACTCTGGGAGCGAGTAGCAGGGATAAGATGTTAACAAGATTCCAGAGGTGATCCAGGAACGTTTAAGAACCAAGGTGTCTCACATTGAAGTCTAAGTTGTTTGCGGGACATTGAGGCAATGCAGCTGTCTTGTTTGGGGGTGCACTTCGTGTTTAACTCGCAGATTGAGAATTCTGTGGCAACGGCTCACTGAGGTGAAAGGTGCGAATGACAACATATGCACCAGCTCTTGTGGGGGACATGGCCATCTCACAACATATGGAATGATGGACCAAGCTGCTGAAAAAAAGCTGTTAAAGGGAAAATTGATCCCAGAAGGCTGGAGGCTTTAGGGACTCCTAGGTATAGGTAATACACATGGATGCAAAAGTCCTCCTGAAGTCTCTATCTGGTCTGTGCAAATGAATATCTATTATATGCTGAGAGAGATTTCACCATTCAAAGAATTCTGTCTGAAACTGTCATATGTGTTCTGGGAAAGAAGGGAGTCCTGGACTGAGATGGAACGTTCTTCTCAAACTAGAAGGATGTGCAGTATGCTGGGCAGAACATAGAACCACAAGATCAAATGTGATACGCTTTCATGTACCATGCATTTAAATATCATCGTATATTAAAACAGGCACTATGGAATAGACTGCAATGTTGGCTGTAATTTTTAATTTAATCTAAAATGTCAGAGGAATTTTACACTTATGGTAACCCGTTTATACTGTGCCCACAGACCACTGGGAGTGGTTTATTCTTTTTGCCATTGGAGTTAGTATAAGAGTTTAAAAAACACTGAAGTAAGGTAAAAACACTGAAGTTAGTGTCCTTTCCCCATCACTTGCTTGGTGATCTTGGGCAAGTCACCTAACTTATTTGTTTTCTCACTGATAAGGAGGTCAATGAGATGATTTTCAGTTAGGCTGATTTTGGCTTTTAGGAATGATCTCAGCCTTCCTCTCTCTTTCCTTTTCTCTCAACATCTCACTTTCTCTAGATCTGTTCTGTGCCCCTCCCCTCACTATTTGCCTTCATCTGCATTTTCATCTGCAAACTCTGTAGAATTTCCATTTTCTCATAACTTTGGCCTTTACCTGGTCCACTGTGATTGTCCCAACTTTCTCTACTTTCCGATTGTTATTAATTTTTAGTTTCTGCCTTTGCTGTCAATTGCTCAGTCTGTCAATTTTCATTTAATTCCTTGTACTGGAGAGGAATCTGATTGGCTCAGCTTATCTTTTTGAAACAGTTTACCCAGTTTATAGATTGCTGGCCAGCCAAAAGATAAGGTACTTTAAGATCAGTTACCCACATCGATACCCTCAGTTATAGTCAGGGGGAGACAGGGTGCTATGTTAGAAAATGCGGCTGCTGTCTTTTAGCAGGGCT